>VXAV01003817.1:478302-497069 GCA_013399715.1 Alectura lathami
CCGGCCGGCAGCGGAACCCGGTCCCTACCCCGCGGGGGGCGCGGGGCTTACACGCACCCCGCACGGCTTCGGGCTGCGGCTCTGGGGCTCTGGGTGGCCCCGTGGCAGACGCAGCCACCCCCCGGCGTTGCACTGGGTGGTGCTGGGCAGGGGCTCTCGCCTTTGGCATCACCCAGTTAGGAAAGCAGGAGCGCGGCCAGAGCTGAACAAGGAGCCAGGAAGGTGATGATTTTTCCCCCACCCTCCCCCAAGTGCAGTTTGGTGAAGGTTGCGAGCACCTCCAGCTGCAGAAATAGCTTCAGTTCAGTTCTGGCCGCAATGGCAATGACATGCTGCAATGCTCTGTGCTCCTCCTGGAGAAGCTGGTTAAATCCAGATATTGGTTTACCTTGCAGAAACCATTCTCAGTTTGGTTCTGAGCGCCTTGCCAGAAGTTCTGTGGTCACATTAGCAATAAAATGCTGCTGCTGCTGAATGAAGGTTATGATCTTGGGCTTCTTCAGCAGTAAGCAACGCTCGGCTATTCAGCTGCTGTTACTGTATGCACAGTGGTGTCAACAGCACAAGCAAAGATTAATCATTCCCATTTGTGTAGCTAGGCCAGGAGCTTTCTACCTGCTGCATCGTTTTCCCTGTCTCAGAACCTCCTCCTTCCAGCTCTCACCACCAGCCTCCAGATCTGCCGTGGCCGAACTGAGCTGCCCAGAAGCAGGAACGTCACGCAGCGTCCGTTCCCCTCCCTTCCACTGGGTCCCAACACACGTTTCACTGTTCCTGTAAAACTGGAGAAGGTGCTGCCTGCCTTCCTGTGTCTTTCTTCCCTATCCTGAGGCCGAGTTACCAAGACAACAAAGACGGGTAGGAGGAGAGAACGTGTACCTGGCTCTGCAGGAGTAACTCCTCTCAAGAGAGAGGTGGCTTGGAACCAATGCCAGGCTACTTCCTTCATGCCTAGGGTACAAGAGCTCTACAAATGCCATGCCCTGATATGGCTATTAATTTTCTGAAAATTTTGGATGCAAAATTTGAACTGGAGCTTGAGACATCTGAGCTTTAATTCAGCTTTTGAGGTCTCCTTTCCCAGCAGCCAAGATGAGCAGCCACAGGAGCACTACCAAAGCTACTCCAAACGTTTCAAAGTTTCAAGGGAGTAACAAATCTGGATGCACACCACTGTCAGTCTCTAGTATCTGGCAACTGTGAAGTGACTGCAGTATTACAGAACTGGCTTTAAAATTATGAGATGCTAAAGCACGACAGTGGTGGACTGCTCCCGTCTTATCTTTTAGCTAAGACTTCTACTTTTTTAATATATTTTCCAGCACAACCGTTATGATTAGGTTTTAAATAGAAAAATAACCTCTCTGAAGAACCGAGGAAATCACATGGTCAAGCAGCAGAAGACTGGCAACACTGATTTCTGAAGTGATAGGCCCTCAGCAGTTCTATATATATCTGCTCTCAAACCAGTCTGTCACAAAAGGCTTTTAGAAATGGATTACTGGGAAACAACAGGGCAGTGAAACGGCTCTGCAATGAGCCAATTTTCATGCGGGTTAGCTAAAAAGGTTTGAAGAGAAGAAAGGTTTTTCGCTTGCTTAGACCTTCAAAGGAGAAGTGCAGGAGCAGAGTTACCATGGGCTGGGCTCGTTCTCACGGTGGTGCATGAGCGTTTTGCATAATGCCCAAGATGCTGGTCCCTGCTTCTGGAAAAATACATCTTCAGAATATTTTTTTTTTTCACAATGTTGATATTTTAAACAAGACAATGACAGCTCTTAGTTACATGTTTTGTTTTTTACTGTAGGACTTCTTGTGTGATGCAAAAGTCTTTAAAATACATTTTAAACACATGCATTCAGTAAGAAATGTAATGGCAAAATCAGCTGAACTCTTAAATGATTTATTGTGACTGATCTTGCAAATATGAACTGTACTTAGGCATAAGAACCTGCATGTAACAGGATCAGGAACAGCCACTGAGAAGGTACCCTTTGCCTTCATTATTTGTGTGTAAGGATCAATTTAACATTCTGTTTTCGGCAGAATCTCATGCAACATTTGCAGGGGGATGAAAAATACTGCAGTATGAAGAGTGTTTCACCTTTATACTAAAGCAGGGCTACAAACTGCAAGCCTTGTCTCCAATAATGGAAAAAAAAAAAAAAAAAAAAAAAGGTCCACACTGCTTATCTCTGTTCAGACAGAACTGACATTGCTGCATGAACTTCTGCCTGGCCATTTAGATTCCTCTCAACGATTCGGAGGAACCTGATAAGCTCACAGTCAACGCACTCCAAGTTCTGCAGGCAGGATAGTCAACCACCCGCCCTCTTGTTCATGATATTAACACAGAAGATTAGGGATGACCACCAATTTTGTCCCTCTTGTACTCGGCTTCCATTCAGAAGGCTTATTAAAGAAGCATGGTACGACAACAATATGATGTTAAAAAATAAAAATAAATAAAACTGACTTACCTCCACTTTAAGAAGTGCACAGCCTTTCAGGAACTCTTGAATATTACTGATGCAATCGGCTTCATTTTTGGGCTCCAGACAATACTAGAGAAACAAAACCCACTGAGATGGTGGCCCTGCCTCCCGCACAGCCGCCAGTCAGAGGGCCTGCACGAACAGCGACATGTGCGTTTTGTTCTGAATTAGGGAAGCTTCTGAAGGGGGCGGGTGGGGGTGGCAGGCAAGCTGTCGAACCAGGAAGAAGGAGCCACTGGAGGAAGTGATGCATAGATTGAAATGGTCGGCATCTTGTTTTGAATGCCAACATATGACAATGCCCTACGCGACAGCGGGAAATTGATGACTTTTAAGAACACAGTGTCCCAAACCAACATATGTAAGCAAAAGGAGCGCGCAAGAATGATTTTTGCATAGTAAGTAAAGGCATAATACATGAAGTTTCACAGGGCAGAGGACTTTTTTTTTTTTTTTTTTTAATTAAATAGCTTCTCTCTGTGTTGCCATTTCCCACATCAGACTCCTTCCCTTTTTTTCCCCTGCATTTACTTAGCACACTTTTGGACTGAATAAAAGCCTCATGAAACTGTAAAATGAGGTACTGACACGGCTTAGATGACTTCAGTACCAATGGACTTGCAGGACTTGGAACAGCTGAATATCACATGGATGTAAGGTTTCTTTGTTCCTAACCTAATCTTGTTCTGTAGGGCACCTCCAGGTTAGTGAAGTATCTTAGAGCTCTGAAAGCATGTATTTCCACTCTTGTGATTCATGGTATTTATGTAAATACAGACAAGGTGTGTAGCTTATTCAAACCCAAGACATTTTCACCTCTGGTAGGCCCAGTATTTCCTGTCACGGAATGAACATGCGTTAACTCAGCCAACTGCAGCCTTCCGGGGTTGTTTTTCTGGACATCCAGAGATAAAAAAAATCACAGAACTAAAGCTAAATCATATTTTGCCCTCAGATACAACCAGCAATGTTAATCACTGCAGCTCATGTTGCTTACCAAGAAGCATGTCTCACAAGGACCCGCGCAGTTTTACCCAGCAGGGCTCTGCTTTCAGGCCAGCAGAATGCATCTTACAGGAGTTACCTTTTCTGCAGATCCCGGAAGAAGCCGACCGATGAGTTTGCAGAGCACGGTTCCATCCTTCAGAGAGGTTTTCAGGAACTCCTCGGGATCATCTACCATTTTCTTAGGGGAATTCAGAACTCCTAACGAAATAAGCCACGTTACAATTTGCTCTTCTGGATTCATTGCTGAGACTTCTGCCGCCAGCGCAGCTCTGCGCAGCAGCTCGCACTAACCCACATCCGTGATTACATCTTCCTGCCTCTTTTGCTGGTTGCACAGCTCAAGTGTGAAACTTTTTTTTTCTTTTCCTCTTTGCTCAGCACCAAGACTCACCAAAGCTTAAGAACCAGAACTAGTTACTCAGAGCTAAGAAACATCTTTTCCACAGAATGGATTGCGTGTGCTCTGTTAAAGGAGTGCAGTGAAAGCAGATCTTCAACTACACCTTTACAAATTATTGAAATAGAGGCACTTCACGTGGATACTTACATTCCACCAAAAAGATCTTACCTTTCTCCTGCTGTCGGATGCCATGCTGCCATCTGGTAACTTTTGTCTTAATTCATGGCTATTGCCCAAAGCAGTAAATGTGTCCTAATACAGACATTTACAATATTAAAACCGAATTTCACACTGAAGATGGCTGGGGGAGAATGCCACATTGAGTTAAAATAACATTTTTAACTTTTTGTGGCAAGCCTTGTTAGTAAAACTGCCTTTGTTATAGTAGTTCCATATTTTGAGGATTTGATTTTTGAAGAAAGTAATTCAAGGGGTAGGGAGAAGTAACAGCAAAAGGAGAAACTAGCTACAAAAATATGAATGGGTTTGTGCCTTCACTCTCCAGGTCTCACGGTTGGTACTGGGACCTCCCTAAGGATCATTTTTAATAGCCACCACTAAGTCAGAATTGCCTTTGCAGGGTTATAGCCTTTTGACCTCCAACAGGATGCGGGGATGAGCTCTTTGTTGTGTGACAACACTGGCAACACACAGCAGCAGCCAGCGCGAGGGGTGAAACCGGCTGAAGCTAAATCACAAACCTCGCTGCCATCTGGTAACGTGCATCTACAGGGATCCATGTGTGTGCAACACGTTTCAAATTTATGACTCTTAGAGGTTTGATTCCCTGCCCCCCACCCAGTTCTTGTGAACACTACTCCTCCAGCAAGTGCTGGCAGTCACGGAGACTTCGTATCTTGCCTTTTTTCCCATATCTGTAGCAGGTAATACAGCTGGCAGCGCACATCCACCACTGGGGTCAACGCCTGCACCTGTGAGCAACCCATGTATATGGGGGACAGCCACTCCAGTCACCTCGTCAGAACATAACCGTTTCTGATGTACAGAGCTACAGAAGTATTTCAGCAGGGGCAAAATTACATACTTGCTTCAGTAAAGTCAGTTACAAGCCTGAACACCTCACAACACTTCACCAACCATCTCCTCGAAAGCAAGCTTTCTTTCTGGAGTGCCAGTTTTAAAGGTTTATGCCTCTTTTGCACAGGTATGTCTGTGCTAGTGCAACTACCGCTAAATAAAAGCACTTCCCTCATCTTGAACACTTACCAAGAAGAGTTTGCGAGAGTGACCTCTTACACATTCAGAAAACCCCCAATTCAAGGTACTTCAGGCAAGCCGCTTCAAAGCCAACTTCAACACATTTCAGAAAAGCAGCAGGACTCACCTAGACATCTCCCCGTTTGTTCACCCACCTGCACTGTAAAATTAATTCTGTGGCAGAAGCCAAGACCTGCAGGTGTACCCACCAAGCAAGGAACAGTTTGTCTAGACTTTGGAAAAGCTTACTTCAGAGGAACAAACTAAATGAATTGTCAACCACCTCTTGCAGAGTCAACCTCTATTCCCAAATCAACAATAAGCCTTTATTCACATACAGCCTGATTCACACCTCACACCAGTAATGACTATATTAGTTATAACAAAATACATAAATTAATTAAGGCAGGGGTCTACACCCAACTAACAAATGGCACATACCATCGGTAATGGAGGAAGAACGTAGTTCAGACATCCTGAAAACATTCTCAAGTATTTGTACGAGTCACTTTTGTGCAGCTTGCTTTTTTTCAGGAAACACCCAATGCCAAGAGCAGAATGGAATGTTCTCCTGCACTAACTACTGATGTTCTACATTTAAAACATTGACTTTCAGCGATGAAGTCTGAGAGTGCCACACCACTGCTGTAAACCATGTGCCATTTCAGGTACATACGGATCTCTTTTCATACGACAGCTCATATACTTGCATTAAACTACAGCTGGAATGCTGTTTTAGCCTGAACAGCAGTACTTAGGCTACAAGCTACTGCTGAAAAAGGCGCCTCTAATTCTTAAGAGTATGACTTTCTCCCAGAAGTACCATACCCTCTCTCTGAGACCACCTGTAACAACGACCCTCCACTATGTAACATTGGTCAGAAATAATTTCTACCATGAAAGCGCTGCTGAGTAACCAGAATTTATTTAAAACAAACACAATTTTATTTAACAGGTTGTTTATTAACCCTGGAAAATACTGCAGTTATACCTGTTTCCTACATAATGACAGATTTACTCCTAGAGTCTGCAGTCTGTAATTGAAGTTTAAAGTGATACCCTTACCCCAAAAAACCCAACAGTTTTATATCCTAAAAAAAGAGTACATATGCTTTTTCATTAGCTGCTCACTACAAACAGAGTAATTTATGTAAGTTTATGTCCATTGCAGAAATATTATAAATTTTATTAGCCTTCACTGAGCCCATCTGTCAATCTGAGGTTATGAATGTATGATGTATGAAACACGGACTCCTGAGCACTACTCTCATGTACATTGGCAAATCAGCACATAAAAATAGCATAAAAATGCATCAGAACTAAGGCAATATTTTGACAAAAAAATCTCCTTTTTATGGAGACGTGTTAAGAGATGCACTGCTGGCATCTACTGGAGTAAATGTAAAAACACTACTTGTTCTGATGACTTATCACTAACAGTGTCTCAGTGCATCAACACTCCCTTCCTCTAATCCAGACCTGGTCAATTATAAAACTGTTAAAGGAAGAATACTGTACAACTTCTGGTGGTTTCTTGGTGAGAAGAATTTGGAGTTACTTAGCTATGTGCATGACTATAACTCACCTTCCTATGGCTTTTTTTTCAGGATAGTTAGAATGCTGCATATAAAGAACAACCCTGAAGTACTTTTCTGCTGCATGTATATAGACTAAGACTCCTGACTCTTGGAAAATGATAGCTACAGGGAACAATCGCTGATTTCCACCTGAGAAGTTTTTATATCCAAGAGATTAGTAGCACTACTTTCAAAGTCAATTCCCTGAAGTGTAACACAACCCTCTGAAACAAGTACTGGGTAACACCACACCCAAAAGCCAGGTTTTATCAGCTGCATTTTGTTATCCTTCGGTTTTTCAATCCATATCCACTGCTGCGCTGCCTTCTTCTAGTCTGAAAGAAAGGAAATTCAAGTTAGTACAAGCCACAAAACACAGCTAACCTACAACGTTGTAAACTGGTTTTGACGCGTGGAAGTTTGCAATTTAATCCAAGGAACCCTGCACAGATTATCTCCTAGTCAGACTTCACTTAGTATAATCATTAATTTTCATGCTCTGCTTATTTAACAAGGCTGACTAAAAACTACTGTTATTCTAGGGTTTTTTTGGTATTATTCTATGAAAATTCCTAGACTAAGTAAACTCTGTATCATTATTTATGATGCATTTGTAATCATAGTTTATGATCAGTTGATCTCAAATTGGACCACTTCTGCAGGTAAAAAGTCTCTGTCATTTCTAACTTGGCAACTGATCATCCTACTTAGACCTCCTCCTCCTCTAAAATCTGCTTTCAAACAGCTGAAAGGATTAGCCGCCAAGGATGTCCCAACAGAGAACCACCAGAAAGCTACAGCACTGATTATTACCTGATCTATTGGTCCAGGCACCACTCATCTCTGCCATCAAAACAGATGAACCAGCATTACTTCAGTGGCATCTTCCAGAAGTTATCATCCTGCAATCAAAATAAGACACAACAAACTGAGAAAAATACATTTTACAGCACAAGACAACCTACAGTGCACCCCCCATTTCGAGTCACGAGCTTGGGTTTGCAGATTAGTCTGTTGCAAGTTTTACTACTTCTCTTCTAAGTGGTGGAGAATTCACTGGCTTGGAATGGACTGGAATGACTTAGTGATAGGTTGCATGGCTTATGGATTCTCATTCCTTTTCAATGATGCACTGCCACGTTAAATCCGTAAGTTGAACATATTGAGGACTAAACAGTAGCACAAAGCTTTTGGTTTTAGTTGGAGGTCTTCACGTATACTATATTCAAGAGCATCTTTTGAACTTCATGGCTTTACCCGAGCCGTAACAACTTGCCACAGGTTCTGCCACGTGTACTAGGTATCCCTGTAACGGTGTCACACTACAGTCAGGCATCCAACTAAACATCAAGTTTGCAATGGCTTGCTTCAGACTCCCAATAGCTGAGATGGCATCTGTCAATCTAAACCAATTCCTGATTTCACAAGTCTTTTACTTTGTTAAAATAGCTTTTGCAGCCTGTATAAGCATCGTCACTGAAAAGACACTGGGCACAAGATACCCCCTCCCAACCCTACTTCACAGTATTCTGTCTATAGTGAGCTGCATTCTCATGTCTTTAGCTTCAAAATTGACGCCATAAATGTTTATCCAAGAAGAAATGATGGAGAACTTCTAATGTATTGAAGTATTTCATTTCCTTTTTTAATATCTAGACAGCACTTCCATTGCCATGACGTGCAGCTTGTCTTACTGTACTAGAGGAAGATAATTTGGTTCAATTTTCACTTAGACTGAAAAACTGGTTTGCTTTGCTTACCATCTTTGCTGTTTCACACGCATTTGATGCTTTAAATCAGCTGTGGAATGCTGAAAGCTTCACTTGTTTTTAGGAAGCCATAAGCCTTTGAGAAGTTGGAGAGAAAGACTTCTTTGCTTATCTTATTTTCTCCTTTGGAATCAAAGATGTTCCTTTAAAAGTGAAACACTACAGAGTTGCAAAAATTTGAAACAGTATGAGTAAGCATTGCTTTGCAGCTTCTTTGATGGAATTGGTCAAACTTTTTATTTTTTTTTTTAATTTTTTTTTTTTTTTACAGTATACTGTAGCTGACTTACATGTACATGGTTTCTTTGAAGGGGAGAACTTTCTTAAATCCCCATGAAACAGGAGGAAGGCAAAAAAAAAATAGTATTATCCATTTGCTTTTTCATGTTAACTGACCGATATCCTCTATTTTTCTCTACACAAGGATTTGAAGGCATTTTGTACTAGGAACACTGACTTCAAATTCAAAACAAAAATGAACTTTTTGTGGAATATACCCACCACCCTCCACATCACAAACAATACTTTAAGAATGAGATGCTGAATGTGTAGAACAATCCAGCTCCATATTAGATGGTTGAATGTTGGGTGGAAGATCTTAAGAACTGCTTGTTCCATTCATGAGGAAAGTCAGATGGGAAGTGTGGCATTTCAGGGAAACTTTACTTTGAAAATTACAACACTAGTACACAGCTCAAGCTTTATACATTTAACATCTGCCTTTCGAAAGAAATGTTAACAATTCTGAAATGAAATTAAACATTGGTTTAACTTTTCTTCACAAAAGCATAAAAGTCATCGAGGGAAAAACTTAACAGGCAACAATAAAAAAAGGTAAAAACAACTTTTCCTTTTAGTAGTCCTCTGGTAGTAAAGATAGAACAACTTCCACCTTTTTGCTCTTATTTGTTTGAGAAGTGATCTGTCTTGGTCCAAAAAATTTAAGAGTGTTTTTAGTATCTGCTTCTGCCTCCACCTCTGTCAGATCTGCTTCCACCACGGCCACCACCTCTGGGTGCTCCGCGGCTCGAACTACTGTATGAATCACGAGGAGGTGGATAGCCCCTTTCCATGGATGGGGGAAGACCCCTGTCTTGTCTTCCAACACGATCACGGCCACTTGAGTAGACATCACTTCTGCTGCTTGAGTAACTTTCTCGGCTTCCATATCCATCACGTGTGCTGCCGTAATCATCATATCGACTGCTTCCACCATAAGATGGCGGGGGCCCTCGTGCAGGTGGAGCACTACGTGAGTTACCTGCAGGGTCAATGGTCAGGTAATATGGCAACACCATAAGTTATATATAACAATTTCAATCTGAATTTACAGAATTGCTGTATTAAATGTTTACTTTTACTCATTTGTACGTATTGAGATGCTCTTTATACAATCTGCCATGCTAACGGTATTTAAAGCAGGAATTGTGTATCAGGCAGTGAGTGGATTTAAAAGACTTTGAAGGAATGAAGACGGTGTTTATTCAGGCAGGCTCTTTACTGGGTATTCCAGACCAGCTTGTTACTTTAGAGAAGAAACTCAGCCATATTTTCCAGGGATAGTTGCAATTCTGAACTGTAGACTTTGCTTCTTTAACTTACATCTTACTTAACAAGATGGTCAAACGATAACCAACAACTGCACTTTCACTGTAGGGGAAAAAAAGTGTGCCACTTCCCCCTAAAACACGAGCAACCTAGTAAAAGCCAGATTTTGACACCTGCACAAATTACAACATGATACTCAAGACAGGTTCTTACCGTAACTCTCATACGAATCTCTGTAGGAACCTCCACTGGGATGATCTGAGTAGTCTCTGTCACGTCCACCACCGTATCCGTCACGATCGCTGTAAGAGGAAAGACTACTGAGACTCAGTATGTATCAGTCAGCTCACAGCAGGATTAAAAAGGACATGGACAAAAATCCAGTGATAGATACCTATAGCCCCTCGAGGGGTATTCGTCACGTGAACTGGAATGACCATAGTCACGGTATGCATAGTCTCGTGGCGGTGGCGCGTAGTCCCGCGTATCTCTGGAACTGGGGTAATCTCTGCTCGAGTAACTACAAAGAACAAGAACTGTTTAAGTCTGTGTCACATGTTGGAACAATCAGGGATCAAAATCCTTCTCTGAAGAACTAGAAAAATTAAACCAAACTAAATCAGTAAGAAAATTTACCCGTCCTTTGTGCTATAGCCATCATCTCTTGGAGACATGTAGACGTCTCTTCGTGATGGCATTGGCTCTCTGCGTGGAGGACCACCATAACTGTCTCTTCCACGTGACACGGGAGCTTAAAGAGAGAGTTCAAGTGTTAGAATTTAATTAGCACTTAACCACATATAAAACTCCTCCGGGCAATCATTAGCAAATTGTTCCTAATGATTTAGAAGCATCATCTGTAGCCTACATTCATCATACTTTACATTTCTGCATGTACAGCTTTAAAGCAGCATTAAAAGTAACATATTCATTAAGTCACACCATATTGTACCAAACAGCTATGAAGTCAAACTAATGAAGAGAGTTTATAAATAGTAAAAACAATGCACTGATCCACAGCAGATTTAGCTTAAAATCAGTAATTCGCATCAGTTTCTGAAGAAAGACTAAGGCATTACAAGACAGCTGACAAGGCAACAAAACAATTGAGCAAGTCCTTACCTCTTCCTCCCATACTACTGCTGCGCACTGGTCCTGAAGGCGCAGACCTTTTAGGCGGAGGGCCTCCACTTCGCGGAGGGGGACCTCTCTTCATGGGAAGCGGCCCTCGAGAAGACCCTACAGAAGGTAAGCCACGCACCAACTCATTACTTCTGTGACACTTATCTCTACACCCCTAGAGCCTTAACTGCAGCACTCTGATAGCACTGCTGTGTGATCAACAGTAAACCTTTGAAATCAGACCTCAAAATATCCTTCTCTTGGGTTTTGGCCACTACTAGATGCTACTTGCAGAATTGAGAGCATGCCAAACTAACTTTTTTCACAGCTTAAATTCCTGTTAAGAATTGTCTTACAGAAGTGATCCAAAAGCCACAGGGTCTGCTGGAAAGAAGAAAAACTGGTATCTGTCATCAGTCTCAGCTTAAATGCTAAATAAATTACTGTCCTCAGAAGACAAAAGCCACCTGGGAAAATGAACTAGAGAAGATCCTAAATCAAGAGGGAACAGAGCCACTGTAGGACCTACTACGCAGACTTCCCAAAAATGGAGTTCTCACTACTTCCATTTTTTTTTCCTGCATTACAGTTTTTACTGTTATAACTCAAGTGCTGCTTTAAGTGACTGTTTTGATACTGAAAAGTCACTGAATAAACAGATGTATCTAAGAACATCCAGTATCAAGCAGTGTAGTACCCTTGCATTTCAGAAAGCTCCAACTCAAAACACTGTAACAAGCAACATTTAGCTTCCCTAACTCCCACTGTGACCCCAAAGGATCAGTCATTTAAACAGCTCCTGTTTAATGAGTTTAGACCTCTTGCTAGTAAGAACAGAAGGCAGTTCCCTTTCCCTGGTGGAAGAGAATCACTTTTTCAACTTGAATACCACAACGCTTCCTTTCTCACGTGCAGGGCAGCAGTTTTGGTTTTCTTTCATGGCCAAAAGTCAAGTAGAGTGTTAGATGTAGAAGGGAATCTTCGTATTTGAAAGCCTTTTTCTTAAGGTGTACTTGCCTAACCAAAACTTTGACTCAACTGCCGAGATTACATTTCATCATTTTAATAATGACCAAGCAGTGCACTATTCATCTGTTTGACTTTTTCCAGTAGGATTATTGTCATCTTCCAATGGGATTGTCTTGTATGTTGTCCAAGTATATAATGAGATAGGTAAATACATACCCAAGTGACTCCCTCTTGAAGGTGGTCCTCTCGCGCCACTTCCGCCTCTTCCACCTCTAAGGCCCCTGGGAGGACCTCTGCTTCGTGGAGGGGGTGGCGGCCCACGCCTACCACCACTTTCAAAGGATGGCTTGGTTGCTTGTTCCACTTTAATTGCTTTCCCATCTAATGACTAAAGAAGAAGCTGCTTTACTCATTGCTCAGTCATGTTTGTATTTCTTAAATAAGCCCCTCTTGCTTCACTATTATAGGGCTTCCATTTTATAAAGTTAGAGCAACTCTAGAACAGATTTCAGTCTTCAGTATTAGTCCCCATGTACTCAGCAGCATGTTGGACCTAATTTCTACAGTACTTCATTCTTGTGGTATTGATGAAAAAATACAGAGCAGCATCAGAAAGCACTTTCTGTCAAAACAAGTGTCCAATGACTACGGCAGCCCCATGTCATTTATTCTGCAAATGAAATATCATTTATGAGCTCCAATTTACTTCCAATTGCCACGGACTTTTGTACCAAACTGACTGCACAAGCTGATACAGGATTAAGCTGAAGATATCTTAGCTTCAGTTGGGGTTTCTGGCAATGGGGAGGCCGTTTAAGTACATTTTCTTGACGTTCTGATTAAACGGTGATCATTGAAGTATTTAGAAGTAATTTCAGCATCTACAAAGCAGACTGAGTATGGAATTCACCCCTCTTTTCTACTGTTTCAAGTTGAGTTTTCAAAAAACACAATTTACTCTATTACTTGCTTTTCCGGAGTAGACTGTTTTTGTGAAGCGGATGCTTTTTCTGGAGCATAGACCTGCAGTAACAGGAACTCTGCAGCCAGTTGTTATACCTAAATGAGCAAGTGGTAAGGCAAACTGAGTAACTCATCTCATCAGATTTATGCATCATTTTTTAGACACCACACATTTGGTCAGTAGAGCAGAGTCAAGATCACAAGCTCTGCTGGAGTTACTTTACTGCACATCTGTTCTGGCAGATGTGCCTTATTTGCCTCTTTGTAAGCTAATATTTAACTCTGCTATGACAATTTATGAAGTGTTGTTAACTGCACTTTACTGCGATAAATGAAGATTGACTGCTAGCAATGTCTTACTTTGCACTGCTGATGGTTGTTAACTGATGTAGAACAATCTTCTTCCTTCTCCACTGCAATCTGGCCCTTTCTGAAGTCATCTACTCTGCCAGCGGATGTATTCTGCCGCCATACACAGTTGTAGCTACTATTTGAAAAACTGAAGTGCATATTCCAAGGTCTGACTCAATCCATCATTAAAAAAAAAAAACATTAGCAACAGCACATTGGTCTTGTCTTTGACTTAACTTTATTTACATAAAATTTCTCAGTGACACTTGGCATAACAAGCTGAAACATTCCAGGAGCAAGCATTAATCCTGCTAATCACTGGAACTTCTCAGTTCGTGTCTCATCATTTTGCCACCTCTGTCTCAGTCAACCTTCTCAAAACAGGATAGCATGTGTTCTGAACACTTGGATGCCAAGTCCAAGTTGGTGGGTTTTTTGTTGTTGTTTAAATGTAGGAGGCACAATTTTCCTAATGATTTCTATTTTCTTCTGCCTTGCACCTATGCATCTCACCCAGGCAAAACACAGGCTTCTTTTAGACTGCTTGAAAGCAGTTTCAAATTTATGTTTAAAGCCCAAGAAAATTGTTGTTGTTAACCAGAAGGTACTCAAAGTTTATCCTATGTTAAATCAGAGGAGACATCTTCATTTTGTAGGTTTTCAGGTCAAATGAAGAAAGGTCTCATCTTACTGCACAGATAGAATTCAGACAAGCCATCTCAGAATAAGATTTTTTTTTTTCCAATGGGCCCAAAGCACCCGCTGTCAAAACAAACACTCATTACTCAGTGTTTATAATCTTGATTCAGAGTGTTACCATAGCATTTTTAGTATGATCTGGGCACCACTATGTGGCATCACCTTGGTGCTAAAACCAGAGTCTACTATACAGTCACTTAAGGATAATAGTAGATTGGCAATCATAATTAATACAGTTTTGTACTGTGTGCCAGGGAACCTCAAACAAACAGAGAACTGTCCTGCAAACTGCTCCACGTTCCAGAAGAAAAGTTAAATGAAGTGTATTTGGAAAGTTTGAGTAGCCATAAGTATTCCAAAGCAGCTTTTACGAAACAGCAGCCTAGCACCACACAGGGCTCTCCTCTCCAACAGAGGAATCTACTGCTGATGCTGCAGCAACTCCACCACCATTTCTGCATGCTTCTTGACAGCACATCGTGAGGGCTTTCTTCCAAATACATTCAAACACTGAAGATCATTTCCTGTTGGGCTGAGCTTCTATGTATCATTTCCAGTTCTCCTGGTGCAGAAATACGTGGTATAAGTTTGTTGATTAGGGAAATGCAGGTAATCTTCTGTAGTGCTGAGTACAGTTCAGACAATCATTTGGATTGCAGTATTTGCTCTCAACTGCTTAATTCACTCCAACTGGCTTGGCAGGTCTTCAACTGGAAGAACAGAATGCTCCAAATAGAATTTTATCTTTGACTTGTACCAGATGTTTCCTCTAAAGTCACATCCCCTTTAATTATAGATTTCTGTCCTTGGGACCTCAAACCAGAAGATCAGAACTGCCTAATGCGTAGAAAGTTCTTACAGAGTTGGAGAATTCACACTTGCATTCAGGTAAGTAAGTGCATTTCATGATATCGAGATGTTGACTTTGCTACCTTGTGATTACAGGTTTACTTAAGAATTTGCTATGAAGTACTTCTCACATTCCTACTGTGTTGCTCAGGCTAACATTGATCCAATTCTGCAGAGAAAGTTATTTAAATTGAAAAATTCCCCTTCCCCCAAAACTATTATCTCCTGACCTCCTTCTTCAGGACTAAGATCTCCAACAAGCAAGCTGAGACTAGTTCATACCTGTTCCATTTTAGAATGAAGTATTTAACCCCCTTCCTTCTTCCTACTCCAGTGACTGCAGACATACTCTTGCAGAATTCATCCAATTCAGCCTCTTCTACTGGTTGCAACTTACAATTTCTTTTGAGTGACAGAATGAGCGACGCACTGGCCGTACATCGTTTCCCCTGGCTAGACAGGTCAAGTAACTCATTATTGACTGCTTGAGCTATTGTTTGCACAGTGCTGATGCTTCTTTTAAAAGGTGTGGATGTTTCATGAGGCTCCATCACTTCCAAATGGTCAGAAAAACTTCAATTTCTGATAGATTAGAATACCTTCACTCAGCATGCCGCAAGTATCACTCCTCTTCGGATGTAGAATGCTGATTCATTTTGAAGTATGAGCGTCACATTGCCCAGAAGGCTCTTTGATGATGAGAGGCCACCTCACCTCCATCTTTCACATCTTTCATATCCACAGCTAAACCAGGTTCCATAGGTACAGGATTGAACTACACACAGCCACACCTGCGGGTTTACATTGAAGGTCATTCTTGGCCAAAGCCTGAGTACGGATGTTCTTTTCATACACTGCAGTTCACATTTTGAAGATGGAAGCACGTTTAGATTTGCAGCTCTGAAGACAGAAACCATAGAAATGACGACCCATGTCAGTACTTCCTAGTTCGAATGGTGCAGACAGTGCATTCCAAAACAGACGTTACCTCAGATGAGCATTAAATGACATTAGCTCCTTTAGACGGAGCACTGCTTTCATGAACATCTCCAACGTGAGCAACTCACGGCATTCAAGACCTAGAGCAACTGGGATTATTTTCAGAGGAATTTCCATTTAAATAGTGCACTCCACAAATAGTTCCTAGGATTAGCGACTCATATCCTCCCAGTCTGACAATTAGTTGTTGGTACAGTTACTGTATTTGAGGGTTCCATGGAATGATTAATTCAGAGGAAGTCATGGTTTCCACATGCAGTAAACTGGTCTCTTCACAACTGTAGCAAGCTACACAATGCAAGACACATTCAGTAGGAGGTGCATCTTTAGGGATGTTTAGACTGCTATAGAAAGGACATATCTGATTTGTCACTCTGCACCCTGAGAAAAACAACTAACCTGTTTTAAGAGGAAGCAAGTCTCCAAACAAAGTAACACTAATCATCAGATTGTCTCAAAAACCCAGAAACTAAGCAGCACACACAGCAGAAAGCCTGCTGTAACACAAGCCAAGGAATAGCTAAGTTTATCTATACACATCCTCTGCAAACACTACAGCAAGCTCATGTTCATATTCCTCAAGTGCAAACACTTGTTATGCTTTACTTACGGACTGCAATGATTGACATTTTTCTTCCAGTTCAGTATCTTGCACTAACAGCTATCAAAAGTTCAAGTGTTATTCAATCACTAAATAGAGGCTTTTTTTTTTTAAACCTTACATAAAAGCACTCTCAGACGCAGTGCTTAGAGAAAAGGCCAATTCAGCATGAACTTAACACTCAACCTGTTCAGATTAAGCATGACAGACCAGAGGATGAAACTGAAGTTTGCTGAGATGACAGCTTACACTAAGGAGACAGCATCTCTTTGAAGATAGCTGTTAACCATTAAGTTTCAAACTTGTATCAAGCTTCTCAAACATGCTGGCACAGACACAGATCACAACAGCCCACATTCCTCCAACAAGCTATCCTGATGTTAACCTCAGAAATTCTGCTCCAAATTCCCAGGTTTGTTTTCCTTATTAAAGACATTAAATATGCAACAATTATATAGTACATATTTTCTTTAAATCATGTAGTTCCATTGACAGAGATAAACAAGCAAATTCAGTCGCTGGTTAACTGCAGAACTGTTTCACAGGAACTGGCAGGATGCTCCACATCCATGCCAAGTGGGGTGACAACGCAACTCCCATGTATAAGGCTACCTACGAATTAACAGCGCATCAGCACACCACACAGTAGGCAAGTAACATCAAACCCACATTAGAGGAAACATTCGTAGCTTGCAGGTAAGTCACTTCCCTGAAATGTCATTTACACAGTACCACGTTAAAATACAATAAAAAAGCATTATAGAAGACATACAAGAGTGAAGAGTTGTCTACTATAAAGCTCTCCATCACCACTTAAAAAAAAACCACAAGAATAAGGGACTGACAGCCAGGCTTCACCTTCTGCTGTCAAATCCAGGGTCAGAGGAAAGTGATTCCAGCTTCATGGAGACAGAGAAAGTAAGACACTTGGACTAATTTAAAGCTGTGACTTGTCTCCAGGATCTTCTAGCCCGCTGTCTTTCCAAGTCTCACTATGAGTTAATTTACTCCATGGATCAGTATTTCTGGTTAGCAGCAACAGCAAAGTAATTGATCTTAATTCCTACCTTTCCATTCATGTCTCTGGCAGCATCTTTTGCGTCTGCTGGACTCTCGAATGTTACAAACGCAAACCCTCTGGACTTGTTGGTTTCACGATCCTTCATCAAAAGGACTGTGGAAGTAAAGTAATGTTATCCTTTTCTGTAATTAGGCAAGAATACTCAACTGTTACTTAACCTTTAAGCTCAGAACTTCTTAGAGGACATGGAGGTATCATCATTTCAGACGATCAACACCAAAAAGAGTCACATCACCGCTAAGTTGTTGGGTTTTCTTAATTTTAAAATAGCAACATGTTTTTGTTGTTTTTACCTTCCACGATGCGTCCATATTTGCCAAACACAGCCTCGAGGGCTTTTTCATTAGTCTCTGTGTTCAGGCCCCCAATGAACAGTTTCCCAGGGCGATCTGCTTCAACCATTTTGATGCTTCAAGTGACCTATTGAAAGTATAAGGTTGTTAACAAAACATTAGACTGTATTGGAGACTTCAAGACAATTCCATGGAATATTCACTAAATTAAATTTTCTTAAACAACCAAACAATTCTTCTTTGAAGAAGACATCAATTAAAGAGAGTGGGAGTGTAAAAGAAAAAAAAAAATCCATCGCTTGGCTGAAAAAACTATCTATTTCAAGTTGACTAAGCCAGCTTTGAGAAGTGAAGCAAAGCACTGGCGAGGACAGTTTTAGCATCAGCTAACAGTGGTTAATGTGGAAAGGCGCGTTTGCTGCCTTTTTGCCCATTATGGTAATTCTAGCACTCGAACTCCATAACGCCTGCCATAGATTTTTTCAATAAATACAATTAATGTAAACTTAGTATTTTGGCTTTATCTTGAAAATCAGGTGGGGTAAACATGCCAAATCCAGCTCAAACTTCCAAGATATTTCAAGTACATCGACACTACATCGAAGCCTTGGCCTACACAACATGCCAGCCTGAAGGGATACCAGTCCATCGCCGCAGCCCTACAGCACAAGGCCACGGATAAGGGGCGTAAAAGAGAAGGAAAAAAATAAAAATAATAATAATAAAAAAGGGTCGAAGACACAGGAGCCCCTCGAAGCGGCCCGCGGAGAGCCGGCCGCCTGCGGAGGAGCGCTCCCCGCGCACCCCCAGGCCGGCGGCGGGAAA
>VXAV01003817.1:524613-593306 GCA_013399715.1 Alectura lathami
TCTTTTCTGTTGTGTTCACTGATGTGTGTCAGTGAAGTGGCAAGCTGCAGAGGTATGCTTCTTGTTGATAGTGCCTCCAGACTTCAGTTTCAGTTTGAGTGTCTTTGAAAGAAACAAATGTAAGCAAGATGCTCGGATGATTACAGCATATCTAAGCAGTCCTGCTATTCTAACGAGAGGGGTATAATTATTTTCATGCAGGATATGCTTAGAAAAATGCTCAAGATTGAAGAGCTGTATACGCTTTTCAAGAAAATACGTTTCAAACTGTGCTGCTGTAGATGGCAAGGCTGTATCTTAAGTAGTGCAACTAGTAATGGCAGTTCTACTGGGTGCAGCTACAGCTGTGGGCAACTGGTTGTATGCTTATCTGTATTTCAAGATTGACTTTAGCCCAGGTAGTTAAAGCAAAAGAGGAACCTGAGAACCTGTGGCCGATGAATTTAGCTTGGTGCTCTGTTTTGAAGCTGCTGGTCTACAAATTTCAGGTGTGGATAGCTCCATAGGATAAATTTGTACTCATGGGAAGGAAGAAGAGATTACTCTCCTGGTGCACCCTAACTATAGACATAGGAGTGAAGCATTGTGCAGGTAACAACAGAAGGAAACTCAGCTGACAGAGAAGGTCATGAGTACGTAAGGCTGTGTCTTGGGTTGCGAGTCTAGCCTTTGTCTCTTGAACCTGTAAGTTCGTGGTTCAAATCTGGTGTCTGACAAACAGTGCCACTTACTGCTTGTGTTAGAAAGCAGACGTAGCCTAGGTCCTTTACGTTGGCAAAATCTCCGATAAACTTTAGAAAAGAAGTGGGGTACATGGTCTTTGATTTGCTAAACAGACCTTTTTAAGAGGGAAGTTACAGATCAGTGTTACTGAAACCTGCAGAAATCTGTTTATAGATGAAATGCTTGTTCACAGCGTGAAGCCTGCTGGTTGCGCTGTGAGTGAGGTCGTGGTGTTTAGAAAGCTGCTGTATCGGAAAGATTCAGAGTGACAAGGGCTGGAGGAAAATGGTGTGGAGTTGGAGTATGTTTCCACATGGAGTCATGACACTCAGAAAATGGCGGTAAACCTGATTCTTGTGTTAAGGTCATATAGTTTTCTTATGATGTTACAATTTTGTTGTAGACCAGCAGATAGGTTTTGAGGTACCTCATCTGGTAAACATTTGGCTTTCAGAGCCATAGAGGGCTCGAAGTGGGCTGTGTTATAAAAACAGGTAGACAGCAGATGCTGACAACCATTATTAGGAAAAAACATGAGAGTAAGGCTTAGAGTAACAATGCTGCTATTGGAGTATTGGACGCAGTAGGAAGGAGTGGGAATTGACCATAAACTGCGAAGACTTTGTGATGTCAGGCCTACAAAGGGATTAAATTCCTTCTGAGGCTGGTGTCTGATCTCCTATCAAGAGCAGTAAATCTGCTGTCCCCTACTGTTTCCAGGGGATGGTAACTGCAAGCTCGGAGGGAAAGGGTAATCAGTGGCACGTAATAGTAGGCTGTCAGAAAGCCTTTAACTGCAATATACGTGGTAGCACGAAGGACACAGGAATTGGGGTGTAATAATAAACACGCAGAGACAGAATCCTCACTTACCAAATACCATCTGGAAGACAAACTGCAGTGAGTGCTGAAGAAACAAATGCCTAATAACAAAGCTCCTAGTTGGTACACAAGTCTCGGTGGAACAGTGGAAAAGGTTGGGGCTGATGTTAAACATGGGCTGTAGAAACAGAAAATGGCAAATGTTAACGTGGTGGAGCTGAATGCATCATCTTGCAGGTACCGGTAGTGTGGCTGGTAAGGGTTGTCACAGGGCTGGGGTATGGCTGTGGCCCTAAAGGTGAGTTAGCTGAAATGAAGACTTTTTTTTCTTTTTTCTTCTGGTAAGGATTGGTATCTGCATGAAAATTTACCCGTCTGTAAAATGTGAGAAGCGATCAACTTAGAGGCTCAGGGCTTAACTGTATGGAAGTCAGTCAGTGTCTCTTCGTCATCTTACACTGTACTCTGGTGACTCAAGCCACAGGACTTGACGTGCCCCAGAGTGCTTGCAGAAGGCTGAGTGGTGTCTTTGCTGCCTGCTGTTGGGTTGGATGACTAAAGAACTGGATTGGTGAGATGCTGAGGAAGGTTCTACCAAGCCAGGCCACCCAAGCACCCTAACAGCAGTACTCCAGGGAGGGGTGTGAGAACAGAGCAAGTGTGCTAGTGGTACTTTTTCTCAGCCTCCCTTCAGCTGTGGCTCAAGGGCTTTTTTAGCATTTGAAATACTGTCTGTGAAATTTGGGTTTCTTTGTTAATGAATTTCTTGCGTTGCCTGAAGCAATGTATGTTTTTAGCATGTGGCAAGCAGATCCATGGCTCCAATACACTTCATGTAAAATTGTTCATTTTGGTTTGAGCTTGCTGCTGCTGGTTTTGTTTGATGCTTGCTCCCAGCTGCAGTGCTTTAGCAATGGGATATACAGAGTCAGGAGGTCACTGCTCTTTAGTGGCGGAGTGCATGAACAAAAAACCTGACCAGGTGACTTTTCCCAATGTCTCATTTTGTAGCAAAGGTGGCTGTGAGCAACTGTAGACCTTAAAACCGGAATGACTTCAGGTGGATGTTGGCTTTGCTTGTGTGTAGAATTCAATTTCTTAAATGGTGCTTGTGTGCCTGCTAGTGGTGATAGCAGCACTGCCTTCAGCGCTTTAAATTTCTATCGAGCAGCCTGGTCCTAAAAGTCATCTTTGATCAAAATCGATAATTTAGACGAGGGATGAATGTGTGTTGTTAAATTTAACAAGTGCTGTTATTTTGGATATTTAGCTGGATTACAATGTTGTATTCTGTCCTGCTGGGAAATACTTGCTAGATTTTTCTCTCAGCACAAGCTGGAGGATAAACTAACCATTTTCACCTTCTCATTTTAGGGACTATTGGATTTTTTGCCTGCTTCTGGTTTGTAAGTAAGATTTACAGTGTTGTGAAAGTGGACTGAAAAGCTTCAAAGTGTCTTTTGAACATATCTCCCTTGCTGTTTGATAATTTTTTTTTACCATGTATTGAAAATCATACTGTGTAGTTCTAATTTGTAAAAGCTGAAGAGCGGACTACAGCATAAAAGACAGGTTTTTCTGGAAGGAAACAGCGTCGCTGGAAAAATGTTTACATCAGTATACTCATGGAAAATGTTAATCTTAATCATTCTAAAAATTGTATCCAAAATCTGATTTAGAACAAATAAAAATTGTGAACTAGTTTATTTGAGAAATGAATGCATTATACAGTCCTCCAGCTGAAATTTCTTCTTTTTTTTTTTTGTTACCTCTTGATTTCCAGTTACATGCATCAAAGCACAGGACTGTCAAGTAAATCTATGTAAAATGTGAATTTTTAACTTAACTATGATTGTACATATTATCCTCAACCTTCTTTGCAACTAGGTATCTTCTTACAAATGTACATGCTTTAGTGTAATGTAGACTTTATTAAAAATACCGACACTGGTTTTTGTTCAAATAAAACTGCACACCTCCACCTGGCTTGTTTCCTTTTTTTGTTAATTAGGCCTTTGCTCTTTGCACATGGATCACACTAGCTGCACCCACTGATAGCGCTCCCATTTATATTTCATGTAAGCAGTTTGGCTATGAGTTTCATGTGCTATTGTTCTTGTATGGGTGGAAATGTTGCAAGCAGAAGTACTGCTAGGCCACTTGAATCCATGGCTTGAGGATGGGCAGAGGCTTCTGTAGCTGCTGTGCTTCAGCTGTGTACTTACTCTTTCTCCAGAACGTTTGCTTTGCAAGCCATTGTTCAGAGCAAAAGTCTTTTAGCCCTCTGGAACACATCTCATTGTTCTTCATCCTGGGAGAACTGTGCAGCTTATCAGAAAGTTTAGCTGTGAGTCAGTGGGCTTGAGAATGGGTGATTCTGAGAGGTGACACCTTCTCTTCCCACTCCACAAAACTTGTGCTTAAATTCTGGATTACATGGTAAGGAGTATTTTAATAGCTTATTCAGTTATAAGATTGCAGACATTCTTTTCTCAGGAATGTCAAGGCTGTAAAGAAACTCTCCAACATCTTGAACTGCACTTGAGGCTGAGCAGAGAGTCAGCGCAGACACGACTCACATGGCCGTGTTACTGGCCCTGCTGGAGATGAGTAAGGGGATGTTCACTCAGATTAATGGGTGGAATACTCAAAGCTTATTAACTGGCATATGGAAACATTCGTTGCTGGAAGCTGCTTTTCAGGGTCTAAGCCAGCAATTTAACAAGACCCAAAATGACTCCCTATCTTTCCGTTGTCATATAAATCCCAGGTTATTGTAGTTACTGTTTAATATCCTTCCGAAATCTTCATACCAAAGTTAGGTTTTTAAGTCTCCCCTCTTTTTGTAGCTGTTCCTTCCAGATTACTTGTGTGGCACAGATCACCTGGGTAGGCTGGGCTGAGTACCAGGCTACGTGTGCAGAGCAGTGCCTGTGGCATAAGAATGAAGCTTAGAAGTCCTGACTTGGAGAACAAGATATACATATGGGGCTCAGGTGGGAGGAAGCTTGGGTGGAGCACGTAGACACAGAGGAATCCTCACTGCTCAGCAACTAGGGCACTAACTGAGGAGTGGCTGCATTCTGCTGTTGGACTTGGGGTTGTACCAATAGCCTGGCTTCAGGCTGGTGCTTTTCTGCTGCTTTCAAATTATTGCAATTATTATTGTATTTGGGAATGCTTGGTAGGTCCCATAGAGCATGTAAGCTGTAAATTTTATTTTTTTCAATTTTTTTCTGAAGTGAGGTGGGGAAGAATTCCAAATGAAAGCTTGCAGAGTGCATACAACAACAATACGTGTTATTGTGTATACTGTTAGGAGTTTTGCCTCATAAAACTGTCCCAGCACAATTAGTTTCCTTCTGTGGATGAGAAACTGATAAAAAGATCTGAGCACTTCAAAGTTAGTGTACCAGGAGGAACTGGCAACTATGAAGGTTGTTTCAAGTGAGGTTCAGGTGTGGTTTTGATCACAGCTTGGCCTCCCAAATGTTTTTCCTTCTACCCCCCAAAATCTCTGCTTCTCTTCTATTTCTCCCAGAGGTATAAACCTACAGAGCTGCCATGAGGGAGATTAAGTTGCAGTTGTCTGCTGGTCCAAAAGCACCATTCCCTTTGTTAAAGACTTCATGCTCATATGGAAATTGGGGCTGTTCTATTTAAAAAGGTCCTTTCTATGGACGTTTTTTATTTTATTGGATACTTTTAAAAAAATTTATGAGAAATGTTGGCTGAAGCTCCTTTTTAATTTTACGTGTTCAAAGGGAAATGAATTCATGAGAAAACTTGGAGCTACAATTGGCATAAAATCCCAGCAGGAAATTTTGCCAGATTAATAAATATGTATTTCACAAGAGGCAAAATAAAATGAGCTGTAAAATTATATTCACAGAGCTTTCTCTGCTTTATTGTGAATACTAGTGAGTTAAAAAGTAAAGCTGGGTTAAGAAAGTTTCTGAAGCTTGCAAGTAATCTAGAGCCACAGCTGTCAAAGTCAGACATTCCCGTGCAATTATCAGAGAACGTTTTTGGCCCCATTCTTGCAAATCTGAAATTTCGTAGTTCAACAGCCTTTGTGGTGGAGACAAAATGTTGCGGAACACTAAGGTCTGTCTAAAACAGAAAAATGCTTTAGTTTTGGTCACAATTTTTCTTCAAAATTTTTTCATGACAAAAGCAATTATTCTGCGGGTAGGGTCTCTCACGGACTGTACACTTGTGCAGATCTAAAATGAATTTTCACAGGGATGATCCGGGGCAGGCCATGTGGTGACTGATCGATACCTGAACGGTGGCTATTAAAACCCAGAGGGGAGGTGGCACCTGAAGCCCCAGTCACTGACATATGTTTCAAGATAGTTTTTCTGTTGTTGTTTTCCCATCAGCGGGCAGCTGTGCGATTTGCTACTTGCCTAAGAGACAACCACCCTTCTCATCTCCTGTAGTTCTCTACATCTAAATATTTTTGCTGGCTCCAGAATTGAGATTTGAGCTGTTTGGAGATGACCTGGACATTAGCCCTTGGAAAGAATTTTCTGGCATCCATTTTGGCCAAGGAAAAGCTGAAAGCTGCCTTTTGGCTTCACACTTTCCCTTGAGAAAGCCACCAGGCTGCAAGTTAAATACAAATTGTTATAAGCATCCATCAGTTTAAAGGTGGTGTAAGCCCTAGCCAGAAAGCAGTAGAAAACTTCTTGGTTTTAATTTTGTTGGACACAGTGATGTGGTTTTCCAGTCAGTCTCGGTGCTCTTTGGGAGCTTGTAAGTGATGTGGGGGAAGGTCTTGTTCGCTGTGTGTTGAATCAGATGAAACAGTCAGCACGGAGACTCAGATGTTGTAAGTACTGAGACTGCCAGTGGCTGGTGTGTGACCCCTAACCCAATTCACATTAACTTGTGAGTAACAGCTGTCACATGGAAGTAACTGTTACACGTCTAATGTAATTAGAACCATGGACTTAATAAAACATTCCCTATCCTGTTGCAGATACTTGAGCCTTTCTGCCCCCTATTAAAAAAAATAATAATAATAAATCAAGGTAAGGTATAGCTTTTCTGAAGTAGAAGTAGGGGCATCTACATTTTATTTTTTCAGTGTTCCCAGGAATGGACTCAGAAGATGAAGTAAAGCACCTCCCTTGTAAGGCTCTTCTTGTAATAACTACCCAAATCCAGCAAACTTGGTGGAATGTCACGTTTGTCATCTTTTAAGTAAAACTTGACAAGTTGCAGCAGAGCCTCAAAGAAAGAAGGATGTTCAGTGCCGATGTTTTACATCCCATTCCACTTGCTTGGGTACTTCTGAACAGGTTCAGCCTCGTCTTCACTGCTGATTCAGAACATGAATGTCAGAGCAAGGCTGTGCTGACGCACAGCAAGGGCAAGAGTCGGATGCCAGAACGCATAAGGGACTCGTGCGTTACCTGTTTAAACCTCCTTGAGGAGTATATACTGTGCTGCTGTAGGGGAATGTTTGCTGAAACCACTCTCCCCTGGCAGCTGTGACTTTGACAGGAAAGACGGTGAGCACCCCTGAGTGTGTAAGAAATCACGCTCCATCACACACAAACTTGGGGTTTTAATCCTTTCTGGTGCACAGAGGCTCCAGCCCAGCTTCGGTCAGTGCCTGCAGAAGCCCGTTGCACGTTGCAGCGATTCCCCCTGGGGCAACCAGGAAAGGCAGGCAGGGTGCTGAGGGTGGCTTTGGGTTATGTGGCCTTCATTTTCCCTTTCTCTGTCACATCTGGGGCTGCCCTTCTGCCTTCAGCAGAGCTCTCCCTGCCAGAGAAGAGGGAAAAAGGGGCAGAGTGCAGGTAGAAGAGGGCTTAGCAGCAGCCTAGGCTCTCCAGTGGGATAACAACCAGCCCTGCATCTTTCCAGGAGACGTGGAGGATCCTTCTCAGTTCACCTTCTTCACACCCAGGTGGGATGCCTTTGACTTTGATGGGA
This sequence comes from Alectura lathami, assembly GCA_013399715.1. Classification (NCBI taxonomy): domain Eukaryota; kingdom Metazoa; phylum Chordata; class Aves; order Galliformes; family Megapodiidae; genus Alectura; species Alectura lathami. The sequence goes on from VXAV01003817.1 coordinate 532,108, forward strand.
TAAAAGGAGGATGGATGTCTTTCATGTTCTGTGGAGATGCTGCAAGCCTGTATCCAAAACCTCAGGTCAGGGTCACGGTCTATTTTAGTATCCAAAGTAGCTACAGTTATGGTGTTCACAGTGCACTGCTTTTATCTTCCCAATCTAGATGCCTCCTAGTTACTGGCTCCATGTGCTAATTAGCATTGTCCGTACAAAATGGGAAGCCGTTAGACTTTCCATGAAGTTATTAGTGCCAGGATTTTATAGATAACATTAGCCTCTGTGGAGTTAACCCAAGGTAATTTGTGTTCTATTTGTGCTTAAAAGGAAACTCTTAGATGTTTGACATCATAAAACAGTAAAACCAGGAGATATATTACAGGGGCAGAGAGAACAGGGCCCCTGAGCTGCTTTGTTTATTGCAAAAAGTCAGGTTAATCAGATGTGCCTCCCATATTTTCTGGTTCAGTTTTGCTCCTGTGCTGCTCCTTGAAAGGCTTTGCAAAACGTGGAAAGGCACAGGAGCCCTGGCAAAAGGGCTACTTGGACTCTGCAGTATGAGGATTATATTTGAATATCCAGAAAACATTTATCTCCCTCTTGAGCTACCATTAATAGGGAAGGGACATATGCAAGCAAGCTACAACTTTGCTCAGCAAAGGGCCATGTAGGAAATTAGTGAGCTTAGCAAAGGACACTCCCTCTGCCTGGGGAGCTTTGCTCACTGCTGTCCTGAGACCATGGTGGCTGCAACAGATCTTTTTCTTCTTTATGGGCTTTCTGCAGTGCTGATGTAACACGCGGGCATTTTGGGGGTGGGCTGCAGGGGAACACTGCTGCCTTGGATGTGCTGTGGCCAGCAGAAAGAAAATGTTTTCCCTAAAGCTCCCCGATTCTCCCAGCAGCAAAGGTGAGAGCCTCCAGGTTCCTCATTGGTGTTGGTCTGGGAGAAGGAGGAGAAGCTTCCTCAGCACGGGGCTGGTCCTCGGGCGTTCAAGCAGGGTCACACAACCAGGTGTGAGCCCTCTGGCTCAGCCTGCTTCTAGCTTTCTCCCATCTGCTCTCTCTAAAAACCTCCTCTGGAGGCTGCATTGGCAGGCAGCTGCCCATCACCCTTTGTGCGCTGCAGATGGGAGTCCCATGGCTGTTAGGGAAGCAGAAGAAGAAAAAAAGCAGGTAAGATGGCCCATCGTGTGTCTGCCTGGGCTATGAACAGCTCCTGCACCAAAAAAGGGAAAAGCAGCAAACTGGTGCTACTTGTGCAGCTGCGGGTGGTTAAGCAGCAAAGCCCACAGGGCCTCTGTGGGGAGTGCTCCCAGCTGCAGTGGGGACAGAGCTGGGGCAGGATGCATGTGCTGGGCTGTTGGTCCCGAGGTCCCAAGCAGCAGGAAAGGACGTGAGGTACGCAGTGCAGTTTTTGAATTTTATTTTTATTTTTTTCTGTCTCTGAAAGAGGTGCTGGGGAAGTGGAGGGTGTTTGTGGCAGTGATCTCAGTGGCAGGGCCTTGGCTCAGGTTTTGCTGGAGCAGAAGTGGGCTGCTTGGTGAGGTGGGAGCTGGTTCCTGGGGCTGAGAAGCTTTCAGTTGCGTGTGAGAGGCAATCAGGGCGTGTGTCACGTTTAGCTCTTGTCCTGTTGCACAGTGGTGTGGAGGTGCATCTGTAACATGTTCAGGGCTTGCACCTCGCCAGAGAGTGGCCTGAGGTGGCCGTGGGTGTGGAGCTATCTGAAGCGGGATGCAGGGAGGATTTCTTTGGCCTCCCAGACTTCTGACTACCCCCCAAAACACACTGGAAGAAGGTTCTTCTGAGGCTGCTGAATGCGTCCATGGCCTGCAGCCCTAACCCAGCTGGGGCTGCTGCCTCTCGGTCCCTTTCTGCGTGCCAGATGCTGTGGGCACGCTTTGTGGGCAGCCCTCTGCATGTGCTGGCTGAGGGTGTCTGGCCTTCAGAAACATGGCTCACTGCCTATGAAGTAGCCCGATGGCAGGGATCTCATTAGCTGCTCCTTGGGATCCAGCCACAGGGCCCGGCCCCTTTATTTCCCCCTCTTCAGGCCCTGAATGGCTCCGGAGTTTCCTCCTGCTCTTTCCCTTAATGAGCTGTGCTCTGCAAGGCTAAGTGGGGAACATGCAGCACAGACCTCTTGGCTGAAAGAGTCTAATTGCTGGAACAGGAATGAAATAGCCATTAGAGTGTTTGCTGCTAATTAATTATTGTTTGTGGCTGCTCAGAAGTGGAAGGGTACAATTGCCATGTAACAGTGCTAAATAACTCCTGTTTATAGCTGGGGGGACCTGAGTGCTGATGGCTACTGGTGGCTTGTTATGTCGATCGCCTGTTTTGCACTTTTTGGCAAAGTTTTGTGCATTAACCCCGTCTGTTCTAGCTGGCTAAAAATGGCCGCAGCTTCCCTTACCCCTCAAACAGCGCACACCAGGAACTACTGAACGAATTAACTTGCCAGGCTGCTTAACAACATCACAAAAGGACTTCTCGTTACTGGGCACAGGACATACCTGCTGTCTGGCTTCCTCACTTCTTAATTTAGAAAAGGTGGAAAGCTGGTGGGAAGCAGGGGAGAAATCTGCAGGTCCAGCCGGCAGATGGATGGCTGACAACCACGTGGCTATGATTTACAGCAGGGTGATTTTCCAGCTGCCATAGTTTGTGTTAGCACAAATGAGAATTGATGGCAGTTTGAGTTAACAGGCTGCGTGGAGAGGAGCTGGCACATGGTGGCTTTGATCTCCTCTGCCACAGGAGCTTCTCCGGTCACCCAGGAGGAGTCAGTGGGCTCTGTCCCTGCAGCCACCTGGGCAAGGTAGGAAAAGTGCAGAAGTGTTGGGACAAGCCCTGGAATGGGACTGGGAGAAAACTTGGATTCCTTTCTTTGCTCCTTCCAGCCCCAAAGCCTTGCTCCTGTGCTGTTCAGGGCACCCCAAGCCCTGTCTGCACTGTGTGCCGCTCCTCAAAGCTCTGGTGGAACACTGGAGGGCAGTACCTATTTTCCAAGAGATTATGGGATATGTTGCCAAGCACCATGATGTTGAGCCTGCTGGATGAGGAGTCAGGGTGTTGAAGCAGGATTTAAACAAAAAAAAAAAAAAAAAAAGGTGTGTGTGGGGGAGGTGAGTTAACTATCTGTTCTCTTCGCCATTGCTAATTGCCAGGGGATATTTAATGCATTCCACCCTGTTTCCATGAGGATGCAGACACTAGGGCAGGAGCATCGCCCCCGTAGGGTTGGAACAGGATGGGTGCTGGGGTCACAGTGCCCATCCTGTGGGCACAAGGCTGCCTGGCCTTGGGGGGTGCCTGGCAGCAACGGGGGGGTGATTAGTGGAGAGCTAACGAAGCGCATGGGGAGAAGATCACCTAAACATGGGCAGCCTGAGGCTGCATGTGGTCCCTACACTGGGCACTCTGCTCTCCCTAAGGCCAACCAGATTCTCTGGTGGATGATTTTCTCAGCTCTGGCTGCTGTGGAAAGAGGTTTTTATTCCAGTGTGGCTGATTTTCGATAATTAAGGGGGATAATAAGACAATTACTGGCAAAGTACATTGCGTATAGTGTAAATAGTTCTTGTTTTAAGGCTTTTTCCAGTGTCAAAATTCCTTGGTTAGGAAATATGACACATGCCAGTCTTTGAAAAATGGCAGTGAGAGGAGCTGGTGCGAAGAGTCTGAAATATCATTTGAATGTGAATTATTTACCTCAAAAGTTCTATCTGACTGCTTCTTGCCATGGTACCTGACTAATTATCATGCTATCAAAGGAATGTGCAAACCTGCAAGCCTCAGTGTTTGGGGTGATTTGACAGATCAGCCTTTCTGACAGAAATAGATGTAACTTTGCTATTATCAGCCTAGTTTTCTTTTGAATTTTGAATTACTATTTTTTTTTTTTTTTAAATCCTAATAGTCTATTTTATGTAAACCTCTCAGAGATTAGGAGTTGATTTCAAAGATCATCCTCCATAAAGTCTCTTGATCATATTTTATGGTTCCTGTGACTCATGGGTGTAATCTCATATCCCTGGGATATTTATGACATGTTCGTCTAATTCCCCATGGTAGCTAATCTCACTTCTGTACCTTAGAAATATTAAAATATCTTTAAAGCAGGACTGGTAAAAAGGCAACTTTTACAGCCAATCTTCAGCTCCAATTGCTCCTGCTGAGGAAGTCATAATGATGAATTTGTGACATAATTTCTGTGGCAACACGCTGGGATTTCATAAATGGGGATGGTGATTATAGAGCAGGATCAGGTGAAGCTGGATTGTGATGGAAAAAGCCCTGATTCAAATGCAAATTGTGCAATAATGGCATAGGGGATACCAGAAATTACTGGCAATTTATTTTATTTGGGTTAAGCTCCTCATTCAGCCTTCTCCAGTTAGAAAGTCACTCTTTTAAGGAAGTGAGCAAAAGAAGTGTCTGCAAAACAAATCTTTCTTCTCTTGAGAGAATGAAATTGTTCTAACTTAATAATAATTAATCAGTTAGTATAATTAATAATAACATCCTACATTTCTGATTCCTCCCACTGAAGACTCTCCAATTGCTTCACGGACCCTAATTGATTCCACCTTCCCTGTAGCAGGATTCCATTTTCAGGAGGAGCGTGAGCTAGGCACAGAGGCCGAATGACTTTCCCGGGGCTGGACAAGGAGCTGCCGTTCAGCTCTGCCTTTCACAGACCAGCCTCTCCCCAGCTGGGTTGGGGTGCGTGCCGGTACCGCGCGGTGATGCGATGCCAGTTGCAGCCTCCAAATAAATCTGGCAGCTTTCCGCTGTCCGGCGCGTGGAGCGAGCAGCAGCAGCGAGCGCTGGTGCAGCTGTCACCAGCCCTGTGGGCACGTGTCTGCGGTGACACCAGCAGAACTCTGGTGGTGAGCTGGTTATTCTGGCTGACATTGGAAGCAATCTGCTTGGGGTTTTTTTGGTGTTTTCTTTCCTTTTTTTTTTTTTTTTTCCAAATAGCTTGGAATTTAAACTGTTTAGCCGAGGATTAAACTAATTGCTTCTGCAAAATGCTGTTCCCACACCATCTAGCGCGCATCTGTTAACTGGGGAGGGATAACTGAACCAGTTGCCAGATGGTCCCTTGGATTTGGGTGGCCAGGAGCCAAGGAGCTGCCAGTTGGCGGTTTGTGGGGTTCTAGCAAAGAAGTCACGCTACGTGCGCATTCCCCTCGGTTACTCCTCTCTGCCTTAATGAAGATACTGTCTAATGCAATAAAGCAGCCATTAGCCTCCTCCCTGCCCTCCCCCTCCCCCAAAGCAGCCAGTTTATAAGCCTGATCTGATCTGACGGGAGCAGGCTTTTCCAGGGGCTTGGGTTCTCCGCACGCTATGTGTGCAAATGCACTTTCTCAAGTGGGCGAGGTATCCAGCCCGGTGCCCGCCGGCTGCCTCTTTCTGCACTGCAATAGAAAGATGCTGTCATGACAAAACTGATCTTTGGAAGTGTTTTTGACTCGAGAAGACTTTATTGCTTAGCATTGATTATTGAACCAACACATCCAAAATGCAGATTGGCACTGTAGCATTTTTAAAACTCCAACCCAACATGCCATGCTTTGTGTTTAAAAAGCATGTGATAATAGCTGTGCTTGAAGGAAGAGAGTTGTACCCTGCTGGAACGGAGTGTGCCCAGCTTAGGGGCAGCCATGGTATCCAAAATCCAACCAGGGTTTGTGTCTTTTTTCGTTTCTGACAATGCAAAGTTTGACCAGGATGAGGATTGCATCTGGTGGGCACTGGAGTCACTCCCAGGTGTGGGATGCTGCCTCCCTGGGGCTCTGGTGCCTGGCTCTGGCTGCTCCTTTGGATGCAGGTGAGGTGCAGAGGAGGCAGAGAGCAGTGCTGAGCTGATGGCTGGTTCAGGCTGTGTTTCTACTCACTCTTTGCACTGGCACTGCTTCCTCTTGTCCGGTAGTCAGAAAAATCCAAAGCTGCCTGCTGGGTTAGGGAGGGACAGAGCTGGGAGCAAACGCTTTCATTTTGGCAGAGAGCATGTTTACTGAGAAACAAAAGGCTTGTGTGATTTATGCTGAACGCTGCAGTGTAAATACTCAGCAGGATCTGCTATGGTGTGTGAGCAGTAGGATGCTGTTACCTTCCTACCTGGGCTGAAGCTGGCATGCAGTAATCTGCACAAATCTGTCTGGATGAAATGCTGGTCAGTGAAAATAATAAAAGCAGTGGGTTCATTTGGAGGTGACTGTAATCAGATCCAACAGCTCTGCACAGCCAAAGCCTCATCTGGAGCCTGCTGTGGTCCCTGGGAAGGTTCCCACTGAAGTGGGTGAATTTTGCAGGTGGAAACTTCCTCTGGGGGCTTGTCTGCATGGCTCTGCAAAGGGAAGGAGCACAAGCCCTGACGCCCTTGAGGTGAGCTAGGTAAAAGGGGCTTTGCTCTCTTTGAGGAGGTTGGGGGTGGTGCATTACAGAATGTTTTTCCTCCTTACAGCAGCAGATGTGTCTCTGCCCTGGCTGGGTGACCATGATGGCATGGGGTATGGGGTGCCCAGAGCATTTCAGCTCTGGCAGAGCTCTGCTTGGGTTAGTCCCACAGCAAGAGCACCGAGGGAACATGCAAAAGACTGAGCTACAGGCTTTGGGGGATTTTACAGTTTCGGTATTAAAAGGTAGTTTGGCAGATGAAAATTTTGGGTTTGGTTTGCTGTCAAAAAAGTGGTGGAAATGGACAAGTTCCAGCCAAAACCATTTGCTGGGGAGGATGTCAACAACAGTTCCCACTTCTTCCATCCATACGTGAGATAGAGGTGCAGCACCTCCAAAGCCTTCTCTGCCTGGGGCAGACCCAGTCATCTGGCTCTGATGGTGTTAAAAAGAGTGCTTAACAACTGGGAGGTGAATTAGTTTTTCGTTAGAGAGGGGCTGGCAAGGGGCAAAAGTGCTGCATGTGCCCCCAGTGCTGGTCACGCTGCTGAGAAACTCGTGGCACTGCAAAGCAGTGGCTGTTTCCAGATGTGGTCTGTGCTGATGGAGAGGGGTCTTTTGGGCTGAGGCCCTGCCCCTGGGAAGCTGGGAGCTGTCCTGGGGATGGGGAGGTTAAAGAGCCCCTTGCTCTGTGCCTGGAGAGTAAAAATAATCAATAAAAACAGTGGGTGATTTTTCTGGCCAAGTCAGACCCTTTCTTTCAGAGCGGCAATGCCAGTGTGGGGGTTTGCTTGGGATGCTGCATCACGTGAATGTTTGTGCTGCTCCTAGCACAAACAGGGCTGACATCTTGCATAGGCATGGGAGACAGCCCTGGCCCCAGAAAGCTTTCTTCCAGCCTCTCCAGGCATGCCATGGAGTGCTGGGGTGTGCCCTGATCGTGCCCCTCGCTCAGTGGCTTCACTGGGCAGGGCTGATTGGGGATGAGAATAGCACAGGGCTATATACGGCGATGTTTGTGCTGCAGCTAACACCCGTGCCCTTCTGTTCCTCCTCTGGAAGAATGGGATGTTCCCTGCCAAAACACCCTGGGGTCCCAGTGCTGGGAGCAGGCAGCTGCCTGCAGTGCTGCAGGCAAGGCAGAGTCCTGGGAGCTGGGGGGCATCTATGCCTTTCTGCTTTGCTTCAGCTTTAGTGGGAAAAATCTTTAGGAAAGATATCTGTACCATTAGGGTTTGGGCAGGAATGAGTGTCTCTGGTGGGTTCTCATTCTCACCTGTTCCTGACCCCTCATCTGCCCCACGACTTCCATGGAGCTGGCTTATAGACAATAGCCATCACTGCAAGGTGCTGCATGTGGTCCTGGGCCTCCTGGCAGCTCAGGGTTTATACAGGTAATGATGCAGCTTGATGGTGAGGAAACAAACACAATAAAAGAGGCTTTTTTTTTTTTTTTATTCCTGGCAGCAGCAGTTGGGATGTTGTGGATGATTTGACACCCTCTTTGCGATGCCAGTTCTTACTGGGTATTTTGGTGTGCAGGGGGTCCCCTGGGAGGGGCAAGAAGCAGTGGGGCTAGGAGCAGGGGAGGAACTGGGACCCTCCTGTGGTAGAAGGACCATTCCAGGTGAGACTTTCAGACCTTTATCTTTTCCTTTGGTAGCTGTGAGCCTCTGGTTGTAGCTTGGGGCTGATCTGCAGCAGGAGCTTCTGGACCACATCCATCGCTGCGTGGTGGCTCTCAGCATCTCTCCTGCTTCATCCCACATCACCGTTGTCTCATGCCTGCTTGGCTTCCCCTGCTCCTGCCTGCTGCTTACACACGTGCAATGCTATGGGAGGACAAAGTGGGTGTGGTGCTGGGGGAAGGAGGTGAGTGGAGATTTGGGCTCAGAGGGGAGTTCTGTCTGCTGTGCACTTTGTAGGAATGTGGATAAGTCCTTGGCTGAACTTTGTGAGGAACATAAAATAGAGAACCGCATGCTGGCTGTGGAGAGCAATGTGCTGCTTGGATGTTCAAAGGGCAGGGCACAGGGGGAGTCCTAGGAGGAATATCAGATTTATCACCAGGTTGATGTGTGTGGGTGTGCACACTCCATCAGTGCAGGCACGCTCTGAGCTAGGGGTCCACAGGAAGGGAGCTGGTGCACCTCTGTCCTTGGAAGGTGCTTCTGAGAAGTTGGGGATGAAAAGTGAAGTATGCGTTTATGGCTGTTTTTAAGGATGAATCAAAGAGATAAAGACAAACTGAGAAGGTGCACATATGGAAGAAGCTCCTTTATTGAAATTACGGGCACACAAATCCAGAAAAGCCTCATGGGTTGGGTCTAAGAAGCTTACCAAAATCAGCACCTAATCAGCGTGATCCCTCCTTGCCCGGGCTGTGGGGAAACTGACCTTCAGAAACCCAGGTCTGAGATGAGCGTGGCAATCCCTGGCGGCATGTGAGGGGCCCCACTCTGTGGGGATGTGACACGGGACAGAACGAAGGAAGGGGCAGGGGCAGGTACGGACCCCAGCTCCCTGAGACTGTGCTGAGCTGCGGTGCTCAGAGAGGTTTCTTCAGTGAAATGTTGGCTTTGATTTCTGTACCCATCCATTGCGTTTTCACCTGGTGCAGAAGTTAAAGACCCTTGCAGACTGCAAAAGCCCTGTGCAGCTTGCAAATGCCAGCCTGGCTTTGGGAGCTATCCCGCTGCGCAGAGCTGCATCGCTCTGTCGTGCATCCCTGCTGTTAACGTGCAAGGAAATTTGGGAGATCATCATTCACAGCTCCGTGTCTTCCACATAATGGTCATAATTCCTCCCGGCTCATTTGGAATGTGTTTGGGGGTCAGATGAGAAATGGAGCAGGATCAGAAGGGAAGCTCCCATTTATGTACATTTCTCTCTCTCCAAAAAGAGGTCTTCAGCATGTGCCTGCATAGCAGAAAGTGGTCTGGGCAAAAAATGCACCCTTCAAAGCAGCTCCAGTTCTGCCTCGGGGATGTGACTTGCGCTTTGCACAAACTGAATTTGGTCCAACGTGCTCTGCATGTTCGAATATGGCCTCATGAGCACGTTCGAATGAGAGACTTGTATTAGTAGGCACTCCCGCTTTGATTTACGCTAAAAGCCAACAGATGGGGGAAGTAAAATGCCAGGAACCAGGCCCCGATCAGGTGGCGTTGGCTGTGCTCATACTGTATTTAGACAATAGGCCGTATTGCATATTTGGAGGCTGATCTTGTGAAAATGAAACCCTGCTGGTGCTAACCCACAGAGGCTTTGCACACTGGGAAAATGGCCAGATTCCTCTGGAAAATGGTGAACCTCCAGCTGGGGGAATTAATGAAAATTTGCTCTTGCCAAAAGGCAGAATTTCAACTTTTTGCATGACAAAGAAGTGGCTCTTGCTGATGGTGATTCCCCCTCTCCTGCCACCTCACCTCACACACATGCAGGAGGAAACACATGGCAGTCCAACACCCAGACTTGCTGTGGGGAAGAGGAGCAATCTGTGCCCTGTACCTGCTAGGGCTAAGGCAAGGAGTCAGGGGTCTGGGCTGCAGCAGGAATGGGTGGGCTTCATGCTTGGAAACCCTTCCTGGATGTAAGGAGTCGCCAGGGATGGGATCGGCCAGAGCATCTCTGGAGGGTTTGGGAACAGCACAGTAAATGTGTTTGCAGACATGCAGGCTTACAGGATCTCAAGGTGGGGGAATGGACCAGGACATCACTCCTAGCTCCGTTCTCTGTGATTTCTGAGACCTGGTCCTCGGGTTGCTGCCTGTGCTCAGCTGCTGGAGGAGATGGCTGGCTGTGCAGCTCTCCTGCTCCCAGCGCTGGCCTTATCCTGGACTTCCTTTGTTTCTGGAAACCTTTGTAGTGGTTGGCTGCTTAGTGGTTGGATCTGGCTTGGGTTTGACCCTTCTGCAACCCTTTCCCTCCAGCTGAAGTGTGGCTAGGTTTTTGCTCTTTGTACCAGCTGTGAAAGTGAGCTCCCCTATGTTCCCTGCTCCATCCTATCTGCTCGACCAGATCCACAGGGACCACACGCACCAGGCAAGATCTCTGGAGGGCAACAGTTCCTCACTCCTCCATGGGTCAAAGCTTCCAGGGAGTTTTAACCTAAATAACTTTCCCAGACCAGTTTTCTCAAGATTTTGTCTCTAATTTCCAGCACCTGGTTTCTGAAGTGGGTGTGCAGTTCTCCTGTGTTGGCTCAGCTCCTCTCCTTGCCTGGCAAAGGCTGCAGGAGCTGGACTGGGAGCACAGGCAGGGGTAGCCATGCAGCTCACATGGGCACCAACTGAAATGCTACTTTGTTTTTTAAAGTGCAATATGAGCATTTGAGGGATATAGCTCTTCTAGCAGAGTTTGTCTGCATGTTTCTGAGTAGAAACCTGATCCGAGTGCTCTCGTAAAGCCGCGTGGTATTTGCTTTAGCAGCTCAATGGTGAAGTTCCTTGATAATATTTATTAGCCAGCCTGCTTGATAAGCACAGCCAGAGTGAAAAGACCAGCTTGTCTTCAAATGCAGTAATTATATGTAAAGGGAAAATATCGCAGTGTGTTGCTGTGCCACATTTTGATGCCCTGCCAAAGGAGAGCAGGCAGTAGGATGACCTGGAGGATGGGGTGCAGCTGGGTTGGAGAAGAGCACTGCTCTTCCTCTTAAAATCCAGCCTTGTCTTTGGCACTGGATTTTATCTTGGGGGGGTTGGGGCAGAGGGGGAGGAGAAATTCAGGTGATTCCTAATGTGAATATGGTGGGGAAAAAAAAACAAAATTATCTGGGATTACTCCTCCTGTATCAATCCAGACTTTGGGCTGAACTTGAGGAAAATCTGCCTAATTTAAAAGAAAATGTCTGGGCCTAAACTTTCAACTTGCTTGAACTCTGTTGTGCTTTCTCACAAATAACTTACAAATAACTTTCAAAGGGTTTCTCTCTGTAGGGCAAGGCATGTGGCAGTGCAATTGTAGCCAGGGATTAGCAAATTTCTTACTTTTTTGCTCAGATGTGTAGCAATAGCCCACTTCATGGCTCCAGCATGCGAGTTCACACAGTCTGGGGACTTGTGGCAGGTGATGGAGTTTTGCTGGCAGTAGTCCACAGAGGGTGGGTGCAAAGCTCTTGGGTGGCCAGGTGGAAATCTCCTGTTTCTTCTCCCTCTGCATGAGAAACACTCCCCTGCAGCTGGCTGGGGTGGGCTGTGTGGACCTATAGGGCTTTGCACCAGGGCGTCCTCCCAGGTCCTTGGCCACCAAGAGCTCTGCTGGGTTTGTGGTGTTCCTGGGGCCAGCACCCTGCCTGCAGCTGTGCCACCAGCCTTGGGAACCGCCTCGCTGCCTTTAACAAATATGGGCTGCGTGGAGAAATGAGAACATCTTTAACCCCCCTGGAGAGATCTGGGTCGTGTTTCTATGACTTGGTTGTTGACAAACGGAGAATTGATGCAGTCCCCCTGCCCCCTTCCAGCCCTTGGGAACCACTTGTGACATGAATAGCAATTGTTCTCTGCTCAATTAGTCATCTGTAAGTGAATGCCTCGTGGTGGCCGTGCGGGAATGGTGTGCAATTGATGCATTTCATCGAGGGGTACGCCAGGAGGATCTCACTTTCTTTGCATGGCAAGAGTACAGGGGAAGGACACAATGGCTGCTAAGTTGTCCTCAGCCTCTCGAGAGGAAGCGTGCAGTCATTGTACGGGATGCTATTGAACCGAGCGCGGTGCTCTTGAAACATATTGAGCTTATTAGAGGTGCATGTTGACTCTGGGGCTGCAGTCTGACTGCGTGGCAAAACAGTTAGGCCAACGAATATGTGATAATGTTTTTTATAAATGTGATAATTAGATAAAAGAAGGGGGAGTTAGAGTTTAGACTCGAAGACACTAATTAAATTCACATTGACAAATCAACATATTGGTCTCATATGGATTAAAGCAGCCCTGAAATGATTCTTTTGTTTAGATTACGCTAATTAAATTCACACATTTTGCCAATCCACCACAGTTACCTTAAAGCACAGACAGCTGAAGCTAAAGCACCGAGATGCATTTCAGTGAACGTGCCCAAGTCAGAGCATTTTTGCAGAGCTAATAACTGAGAGTCTTAAGAAATTTGGGGGCTAATAGTTTGTGGAAAATTTTATACCCTCACAACCAAACGCTGTCAGAATGATGCATGCTTTTACTTAAACGCTGAGTGCTTAACTGCAGTTTTAAATTATGCTCGGTGATGAGGTAATAAAGTATTTCAGTAAATATGTCTCAGAGGAGAACTTGGGAAGGAAAAAACACATATATTTCCAGTAGCCAGTTTGTTCAGGTCAGTATTTAAAAACCATAGGTCACATGTCAGAGAATTATGGCCTGCTGCTGGCAATAGTTTTGGAAGTTAGGACTTCATAAATACATCAACTACTCAATGCAGGGCTGCCCCACAGCAGTTCCTGAGTGAAAGCCAGGGGAGATTAGCTGTAAAAAATGAAGCTAATACTTGTGTTTTTGCAATAGTGAGCTTCTTTCGGGTGAAGTCTTAAAACACTGCTTATTAATGGGTACATCACCCAGAAATTTGGAGAGGCAGTACCTTGGGCGGAGGGCAGAAGGGGCTTTTAGGGGGCAGCACAGCCCTGGTACCTGAGCAGCAGCAGCTGCTGCCCTGTGCAGGATGTGTGCGTGTGTTCAGGATGCCTTTAGGGTTGCAGGCTGGGCTGGGGGCACACAGCATCCCTCCCTGCTCCACCACTGCCTTTCCATCCTCCCACAGCTGGAGGGGACCCCGAACACAGCCTGGGGTGGAGGCTTTTCCCCATCAGCACTGCAAGGCTGTGTTTGGTGCTGTGCAGTAGGGGCAAACTCTCAACTCAGTAGGGACAAAATCTCAGCGCAAGTAAGCGTGGCTGCCTCTTCTCCAAGGTGTGAGGCCCCGCAATAACCCAGAGTCATCACCATCTAGTCATTAGTGAATATTCTATTTTCTGTCAGTAAACACAATTTAAGCACTTAGCAGCTAAGCTTCTTAAGATTCATAGCTGATGAGGGAGCAATTAGGACAGGATTTTAATGAATACACACGAACTTGGGGGTTCCCGTGGGGGGAACGGTGAGGTTCTGAGCTCGGTCTAGAAGCATTCAGACACGCAGCAGTAAAACACGCTTAAACAGGAACTCTTTACTTTGGGGCTAATTATACTAATCTTTGCCATGTTATCTGTTTAAACTCTGACTGTCAAGCAGGCAGCTGGCCCAGCTATCCTGCCTGTGGCTGTCCCTGCAGCCTCCTGGGGTAGGGGGTTGCATCCAATTGGTGTGTGCTATTGCAATAATTTGCCCTGTTTCCTTGATTACTGGAAGACTTTTTGTCTGCATTCCTCCCAGAAGGTTTGACAGTTGGAGGGCTTAAAGACTTGTGCAGAGGGACTCGGGGCTTAATTTTGCTACAGGCTGCACTTTAAATGTAAGCATCCCCAGCTATAAGTGAAGGAGGTTGCGTGGGGCACAGGGACAGCAAAGGGCTCTGCAAGGAGCTGGGAAGGGTGGCAGTGTTTTTCATGAGTAGATTTTCACCTTTTTATTATATTTTATTTTTTTCTTAAAGCCCTGAGATTCAGGCTGGATGGAGAGTGCCATAGAAATGCAAGCTTCGTTCCTTTTTTTCTGCTGTCAGCACAGGTGAACTGCAGGTTGTGTGAGTGACGTCGGCACACAGTGATAAACAAGCACCTTTGTGAACAAAATTGAACCTATGGGGCTCTCCCCTGGTCTGAGCAGCCATGGGGGCAGCTGGGCAAAGACTTGTGCCCGGGATGGTGACGTGCCCCAGAGTCCTCCCAGCCATGGGGTGGCTTACCCATGAGAAGGACAGGAGCACGATGGCTTTCCATGTAGTGGCCAGCTCAGGGCCTGCTGCACTCCAACACGTAGCAGCTATATGTCCTTGTCCTCTTCAAAGTCCTTTATAGGTGTTAATTAATCTGCCTAATTTGATCAGTTTGTCAATGACTTGCACTTGTTTGTTCCCAGCCACACTGAGGAGTGAGTGGGGTAATGTGAGGGCTGATCCTAGGACTTGTCTGATAGCACTTTAAAAAGAAAAAAAAATAATAATAATAATAGTTTACTGCAATATAGGGTTTCTGTCATCCATCTCCACCAGACTGAGGTTTCTGCCACTGCCTGGGATAATGCTCAGGCTCTGTCTCGCAGGGTGCCCAGCAGGGGGGTGGCACTCTGTGCCCCCCAGCAGGGCTCTGCCCCCACGGCTCTCTGGTCGCTGGGCTGGGCGAAAGTTCCTGTTCGAGCACCGAAAGCTCCTTAAAGCCTCTGGCTTTATCTGGTCGCACCGCTGAAACTGCAGTTCTTGTTCAGCTCTGCTGGTGACAGTGTTGTCCGAGCAAAAAGCCGCGGCGGCTCTGCAGGCTGCGGTTGCGTCTCCCCGACAGCCCGGCTGCGGAGGGAGGGACAGCGAGGCCAGGAGCGTGGGCCATGCGGGGGGGGCATGGGGAGGTCGGGCTGGAATGGGAGGAAACAGGTGAGGAGGAGAAGGGAAGAAGCACAGGAGGCTCGGCTCAATTTTAGATTAACGTCCAGGCACTAGATCTGCTGAATCCAGCCAAAGATCAGACTGACACTGCTGTGACCAGTTCCAAAATGCCCCTTGCCCTGGAGGTCACTCGGTTCCTCCGCGCAGGAAGGTCCCCTGGGAGCTGGGTTGCTTCAGCCCGCTGATGACGGGGACTTTTGTGGCACCGCACTGAACAGCTGCTCTGAGATGTTGTGTGGTCACGTGGAAATTAGAGGTGGAGCAAGAATGGATTTTTGTTTACCTGTCGGTTCACAGCAGGTACAGAACACTGTCCAAAACAAGATATTTGCCCAAGTCCATGTCTTTCCCGTGCCTTACCATACTCACACCTCTGTGCGAGTCCCCTTTGCAGAGGCTCTGCAGCTGCAGGCGCTGGTCTGTTCCTCCAGGCCAGCTGTGAGCTGTGTCCCGGCGAGGAGCGGTGCTCAGCCATGTGTAAGGTGCGTCGGAAGGTTGCACAATAAAAGAAGCCAAGTGGAAACTCTGATGGGAAGTGATTAGTTGATTAACTAAATAATTGCACGCTGCCTTTCTCCCTTCATGTAAGCGTAATGAGTGCACTGTTCAGGTAATGAGCAGGGTCCAGGGGCCCACTGTACCTGCTTGCAGAGGAGCCCCCGAGACTCGGTGTGACCCTGGTGTGACTCAGACCATCAGTGTCACCCAGGGCTGGCAGCCCCTGGAAACCCAGCTGCTCTTAACTGTCACCTGCCCTCTCTCTTGGCAAGTACCCCTCCTGCTGATTACCCCTGGAGTTTAAATGTGATGTGGCTCTAAATGTGAGTTTCCCCACCCTGAAGAAGGCTGACTGATATCTTGGAAGTTTTTTGGGGGCATAGCAATTCCTTTGTGGCCTTCTTACAGGCTTCAATCCCAGAGCTGTCCCTTCTCTTTTTTTCGGAACAAGCTTTTCTCCAAAAAGAGACCAACATAATAATTTGCTTAAGACTCAGATTCACAGCAGCAAGTAAGATATAATTGCAGCCTTTGATCTTCAAAGATCTCATCCAATGTCTGCTGAAGTCAGTGAAAGCCACCCTGTTTGACTTCAATGGATGTTTATAACATAAAACTCTGAAATATCCTTGCATTTTATCTATACATGTCTGAAGCCTCTCTGGTGAAAATAAACTTCAGTGTTTAAGTTTGGGCATTTTAACATAATTTTACGTGGCATGAAAGTGTTTCATATTTGAACATGAAAGGAATAAAATTTGTTTGCCCAAAAAAACAACTGCTACTGAAGAAGTGTGTGGCATCGAGCCCGGATCACCTAATAGGAGTTTATGCAACACTTGTAGCTGCATCAGCGTTCAGTTGCTAATGAGCTGCCTGCAAAGTAGCAATGCTGCTGCCTGAAAGCCTTTCTGGTCCTTGGCATCTGCCTGTAAAAAAAGATGTAAGATATACAAGCCTAGAAAACCCTCTTAATTATGCCAGATTAATTTTGCATGTAGTCCAGTGTTTCAGCACACTGTAAAACTCGCACTGTCTCTATGTAAATGCGCTAAATAATTATCTGTGATTTTCCTCTGTGTGGGGTTTGGTGTTTTCCAACCTTAGCAGCAAATGTTACAGACTAGCCCAGAGGGAAAGGTTTTAACAGCATGAAGAATTTGTAATAGAAATCAAATATTAGTACAAGTAAGATGGTATCTTGCCCAAATGAGACTTGATTACATTATTAATCTTGATAGTTATACATGATTTTGTGCGTGTGTGATCTGAATACAGGATTCAAAAGCCAGGAGATGAGTCACTGAGATGATCTGGTTTCTTGGGAAATCCGGGCAGAAATGCGCATTTATCGCTGATCAAAACTTCCATAGGCTCTGAGATAAGTTTGCAGGATTTTGTCCTACTTGGACAAAGAAGGAGCCTTATTCCTGCAGAAATCCCAGACCAGAGCTACCCATCCTAGATGTTCATGGAGCAGAGCAATTTGGCATGTGCTCGAGCATCCTGGCCACCAAGGGGGAAACGGAGCCCCTTGTTACTGCTAAGCATGTGCTCATGCTTTTGATGAGCAGGAATGGTTTTAATGACACACTAATCACTGCCAGCATTACAACATCAGCACATTTTCTTCAGATGTGTCATCACCTAATGGGATGTCCCCTCCTGCATGCAGCCGTAGCTGTGCCATCTTGTTTTCTCTGTCTCTCTTTTTTTTTTTTTTTTTTTTTTTCTTCCCCCACTGTAATTCTTGCTTTCTTTTTCTCCACTGCTACTGCTTTGAACTCCCCTCTCTGCTTTGTGGTTCTCAGGGTCAGGAGAGCATGTGGTTAACCCACCAGGTTAAGAATCTGGTAGGCTGGAACCCAGATATCTTGAAGGCTAAATCTCTTTCAAATGATGTGCTTGACATCTGATACCCTACTTTTTTTACTCCTTTTAATTTCCTTTTTTTTTTTTTTTTTTTTTTTTATGGACTAGTTTAATGGGGGAGTTTGTGTTTGGTGTTTATGTACTCTTCAATGGGATTGCTCTAGTTCTGCTGTGTTGCATGTAGTTCTTCCCAAAATGCAGGCTGCAGCATTTTGAAGGCTGCTTGTGGTCTGTAGCTCAGCAAAGAATGCTCTATGGAAAGGTAACTTCTCTAAAAAAAATCAGTGGAACTTCAGTTTGCAGGCTGATTTTCATTACAGTAGCACAGTTATTACTCCATGAGTATGTTAGGAATCCGATATGAACAGAGAAAAAGCCCCCAGAGAGCCTTTGAAAAGGTAAACACATGCCTGTGTTCAGTGTGTGAGAAAAATGATAGAGCGTAATCTGTGGTTGGAATAGGAATTACCAGCTCCTCTAAGAGACGGAGGGTTTGGACTACGCAGAAGGAACAGTGAGTCCTAGTCATTATCACCTTTGTACTTCACTTTTTTAGGCTTTTGAAAACTGTTAGTTTGGGGCTGTTAACATTGTAAACATAACTGTCTCCACATGGGATGCGATGCAGCAGTGCTTCTGAGAGCTGAGCCCAAGGCTCTCCATGGACCAAACCTAAAGTGACTGCAGGTAATTATTTTCATTTGTTTTAAGTGCATGAGAGTTACTCCACTCATTCCTCGCTCCCTAAAAACAGAGGCCTCATGGGTACATCCCAGAGGGAAGCTGGTCCTCCGACAGCTCCTGCTCACAAGGTGATGGGTGCTGCACGTGTGATTTTCCCCACCAGCAGGATTTAGGCAGAAGGGATACAGAGGAGTTCATAAGGTAAAAAAGGGTGGCTGGATGGTTGTGTGATCAGAGGAGAGTGCTCTGCCGTGGGACACAAACAGGGCAGCAAGAGGAGCCCATGTGCAGTGAGTGGGGTGGCTTGTAAAAGTTGGGTGGCAGTGCTGGGTGGCTCTTGCAAAGCTTACTGTTGCTGCCACCACGTGTGAGACTTTCTTATCTTGGGAGAAACCTTGGGAGACAGGCAGAGCCATGGTGAGATGGACACTGCTGTGGAGGACATGCGTGTTGGTGGTAATGGTATCGCACATCAGGATTAGGTCAAGACACAGAAACCTGATGCCACATCGCAGCCAAGGGGTGTAACCACCACCGTGTTCACAGGAATGTTTTTGAGCTCCTGTCATTAAAGGTTATGTTAAGTGAAGCCAGGATAAACTGGACATAGCTTGATTTTAATGGTGCAACAGTGACAACCAGTGGCCAGCTGGGCTAATCCGAGCCGAGAGCCATCTCTGCAGGCCAGGGCTGAGCACCCTGGGGTCCCAAGGGCAGGGCTCTGCCCCAGCAGCAGGCAATGCCCAGCCTCTGATAGTTTCAGCTACGGGGCCAGGGGAGATGCCAGCACAGTGACTTTGGGCTGGGCGTTTGGTACCAGGCAGCTGTTTGAGTGACAGCGTTTGGTGTAAACGGCAGGCTAAGGGCTCAGGATCAAGGCTCTGAAGGTGCATGTTTCTACCCGTGCATAGATCTGCTGGTCTCCAAAGCCTTAATTTCCCTGTTCCATGAGACCTCAAACGCAGCACAAATGGCACGTGCTTGCCTGTTCCACACAGCCCTGCCTGTCACCCAGCAGCTTCTGTGGGCCCCCAGGAGATCTGGATCCCGCAGGAGTATGGGTTGTCCCAAGCGACCTGGCCATGGGAGCCTTATGCTGGGACATCCAGAGCAAAAGCCACTGTTGAATCCAGTGTTGGGAAGCTGTTTTGGCTTGAAATTGCGTAGCATTGTCCCTTTTCGGTTGGGAAAAGATGGTTTTGGGCAGGGGTAAAGCAGCCGCATCCTGCCTGCACTGCACATCGGGGCAGCTCCCTCCTCACAGCCTCGGATCGCTCTGTTTGCTCACTTTGTTTTTTCCCTCCCCTCTGCCCCAAAGAAGTCATTCAGGCTCCAAAGAACTTGTCTGGCTCTTTGTGTGCGGGGGACTGTGCCCTCGGACAAACGCTTTTATCCCAATAAAAGCAGAAATGCCAGTGCCTGCCTCCACCGAGGCCCTGCTGCATTCTTCTCGCAGGATCCTATAGGACTTGGTGCCGTGTTCGGCGTGTGGGCTTACGCAGCCTGTCCCCTTCCAGAGGTAGCTGGTGCAGGAGGTGACAGGCTCGAGGCTCTTGTGCTCGGCATTTGCCGTCTGGTTCGGGCAGGTCTGGGTCCCTTCCTGGGGCACACGGAGCTGGCAGCCTGGGCTTCTCCCCTGTGCATTTGGCAGTGCAAAGGCTGATCTTGCTGCAGTCTGTAATGTGTTGGTAAAATAAGCAGATCTGTTTCTGTAAGGACGAGAATGTGTTTTCCTAAGCAAGGGCTTGAAAATCTTGATGTACCAAAGATTTGTGCCTGTTTTGGTTGTCTAGGGCCAAGGTAAGCCCCTTGCAAGCTGGCACAGCCCAAAAGTATCGGCTCATCTTGTGCTTCTGTGGGTGTCCGCGATGTTTCTGAAATGCAGGAAGCAGCTTTGGGCCCCAGCGAGCAGATTCTGCTGAAATCCAACGCTCTGCAGCTGCACACAACTGCGCACAAGGGAAAATCCTCTGCTCTCCCCTGGCCCAATGCAAACACTTTGCGTGCCCCGTTTTGGGGTGAACTGATCATAAAGGCCTCAGAGCACCCGAGCACTGAGCTGCACCCTGGGTTTTGCTCCACGCCACTCAGCATCCTCCTCCTCCTCGGCTGGGAGAGGGAGCGCAGGCGGCATCACGCGGTGCCGGCCTTGTTTCTCTGCACAGATTGGGCTAAATGTAAAAAGTAAAACAGGAGGTGAAAACCCAAAACCCTTACTTCTGTTTGTTAATCTTTCTTCTTCTGTCTTTTTCTCCTTTTTTTGTTTTTTTTTTTTTCCTTTTTTTTTTCTTTCTCTCTTTTTTTTTTTTTTTTTNTTTTTTTTTTTTTTTATTAGCAGGGCTCCTTTTTTCTCTCTCTTTTGCCTCAATAGAAAGAAAAAAAGTTTTGTCAGCACTCCTGTTTCTTTTGTTGTTTTCTTTTTCTCAGAAGTCTTTTCTGCTTTTATCCTAATCCCAGGCATGCATGAGGGAACAGTTGTGCTCTGTTGTTTGTCTGTTCTGCTAGTTTTGAACCAGTAGGGCTCCCGCTTTGTTCTCTTTATTTTCTGAACACAGAAAGGTAAAAGAGTAGGAATAGTGATTGAAACTCTTAAGAAGAGAAACCTTCGATATTTATTTAGATTTAATTCATTTTTTGCCACGTTGGTAATAATGAAGGGATGACGACAAAAAAATAAAAAAGAGGAAAAAAAAAAAAAAAAGGGAAAGGAAGGAAACCTCTTCTCACCCCTCCAAGACTAGAGTTTTGTTGCCCAGATCATTTAAACTTGTACTCCTTGAGACACTGCATTTTCACCACATTGCTCAATTTATTCACTCTCTGGAACTAGACAACGATTTAGCATATGCCAGTTCTTTTTTCTTTTCCAGCATGCAGAATCACTCCTTTGTAGGCATGGTTTCTGGGATTCAAAGATATAACTGAGAAGCAGCGTTAGACTGCTTTACCTGATGTAAAGTCAGCCAGATTTTCATCTCAGATCAGGTTTTTTAGCCCTGTATTTGTGGCCTTAAATCCACTTTAGCACTTCCCAGCTCTTTGGGGTGTGCATTGCGCAACTGTTGGTGAGGTTTGTGTAGATTTTCTTTTTTCTTTTTTTTTTTTTTTTCCAGTATTTCTTTACTGTTTTGGCATTCCAGATGATAAATGGCCCGAAACGTTTTAACAAATTAAACCAAAAGTAAGCACCAATCCATCTGTTTCTGTTTCATCCCCGCTAAACAAACCTTTTATGATTTTGGTATCCAACATGTGCTTGTTCTCTGTTGCCATGGAGATGCTGTAGGCCTGAAATTTTTTCACAGGCTCTTACGATGAAGTTTTTGAAAACTGTTTTGATTAATTTTTCCTCCACTTCAACTTCTCCCTCACTTAAACTGTTTTCCCTTTTGTTTCACACTTGATTTATGGCAGGTCGCTGTCATTTAAATAGATGCGCGTTTTGAAATTCCTTCTTTCTGTTCTAATGCAAAGAAAAAAATAACCCATGCAAGTCATGCTCAAAGACTTGGTTATTGTTGCTTGTTGGATTTCTGCTCTCTGTGGTTGTCGGGCCTAATTCAAAGTAATTCAGGCTACTCAGTGGGGGCAGTGCATAGCTCCACAGGAAATTATGATAGCAAAAGTCTTCCTGTAGAGCTCTACACTTGGCACTACAAAGTGCCTCAGGCTGCAGTTACCTGAATAGGGTTGAATTAGACCAGACAACCGCATCATCCCACTTCTTAATCTATTAGAGCGATATACAAGTGGCAATTGTTGATTGCAAAAATGGGATTAAGAGGCTCTTCAAGTGAATTGATTTTCTTGTGAGAACAAAAAGAGGAAAGAGAAGGCTCGTTTGAATCACACAGCCAGAAAGTTTCGTGAATGGGTTCCACTCCAAATGTTAGAATTAAAGCAATCAGTGTTTCCCCATGGAGTACGCAGGTGAGAGGAATAAACTGCTGAAAAATAGAAAATGATGTCTAAAACTTAAAGTTTGTGGTGCGCTGGCCAAGCTATAGCTCCCCCCTCCGTTTCCCTCTCCCTCTTCCCAGCAGCAACAACAAATCCTTCTTTCAGCCAAAGACTTTGCTGCAGTTCATCAGCCTCTGCTTATCAGTCTTTAATCTCCATTTTTACCTACGCTTTTTAGTTGTTTATTTTGCTTTAACCTCAAGAAGCAAAGTGGAGGAAAACCGCTTTGGCTCCTGATTTTCCCTGAACCTTCCCATTGATTCTCCCCACCCACCCAGGACCAAAGCAGCACTGTAGCTGCAGCGGGTCCCACTGTGTGTTTTCGGATGGGCTGAAAGCTGAGATGCCCTGCGGGCAGCTTCTGGCCATCCCCAGGTTCTCCTGTATGGGAAAGGCAGGGTCTGAGGCATCCCCAGGCCAGATGCTGGGTGCTGCAAGGTCAGTGCCGACTGGCAGCAGCTCCCTGGGTGTGAAGAACAGAGGTGACACTGGTGGGAGTGGGTGGCAGGGAGCGTGGCATGGGGACGAGCTGCTGCCGGGCTAGGAGGAGGCAGCACGGGCGAGAGACTGCCTCTGAAGGGGGAGAAGCAAATTTGGAGAAAAAAAAAAATACTATCCTGATGCTTTACTTGGTGGTTCTGTATTTCTGACCTGGCTATGATCCTGCCAAGTCTCTTCTTTCAGGTGGGAAAGGGCCAGGTCACTCTGGCACCAGGGACGCTTTCAGCAGCCAAAGCACCCTACTTGCTTGTGTTTGGAAGTGCTGTGACTCCAACGAACCGAGAGTGCAAAACGTGCCTCCCGCTGAAGGCTGCATTCGTGCTTCTGCTGCAGCTCTTCTGCCAGCGGCTGCTCCAAGTTCCTTCCCAGCCCCTCCAGCCTCTCCTTCAGCTGTAACAGTTTCACAGGGGGTAACTTCTAAAGGTCTGATTCCTTTCTCATCTCCTTCCCCCGACCCCAGGAAGGTTGTAGCTGAAATCTCAGCGGTGGGGCTGGGAGAACCGGGCAGGTGCCTGCATCCACTGGGAGTGAGCAGGCGCAAATTCCCTCTTTGCCATAACATTGCTTCTGTAACTGCTATTAATTGCTCCATATTTAATTACCTAAGATTGCATCAGGTCCGTGTTTGCATGCTATCAATTATGTCATAATAAATGAATTTCCTTTTCAGGATCCCCCCCTAGCCGATGGCTGGGCTTCTGTTCCTCCTTGACTGTTCTGACTTTGAACAGGTTTATTCAGCTGTTGTCTGCTAAGCCCTACAGAAAAGAACAATAGCTTCTGATCTGCCTTTTATGGGTTATTGGGAACTGGTGGTCCGCACTACAGCTTTGGTCAGTGATTAACCAGAGTGAAAACAAACTACACAAGGCTAAGTTGATGTTGGAGGAGGAATGAACCCACTTCATTAAGGCTTTAAGAGGAAACCTTTTCTTCTTCAATGCTTGTTCACAACTTTTCAGGTCTCTATTTAATCACGTAATTCTCTCTAAGTAGGAAGAGAAGCTTGCCTCACAGCGAGAGGTCTTTTGCCACATGACAACTTAGAAAGATAAATTATATATAAATATCTTCATGGTTTTGTGGAAAGGAAGCCAAATTCAGTTTTAATGTCTGGAGCTAATTTATTAGTTTCTTAGGTGCTGTGCGCTTCACAACGTCCCATTGCAGCGAGGGAAATCTCTACCATTACTGCTTTAATTCTGGTGTGTGTAGGGTGAGCAAACCACATCTGGGCAGAGCTGGATGTGGGCAGCTGGTGGGGATGAAGGGCAGAAGAGGAGGTAACAGTAGCAGCAACTCTCCTGTACAGTGCCAACGAGCCATGATGGAGGTGCTCACTGGGATGGCTTTATCCCATCCGAATGGATGAGGAAACTCATCGTTAGGATGGGTTTATCCCATCGCTCTGAGAAGTCACACGCTGCTGTGCCCTGGGAATGCCTGTGGCTGGCACCCCAGCTGACCAAGGGAACAGAGCAGTGGAACGAAAGGCAGGGGGTTTGAGGTGGGTGGACATGGTGCTGATGGACCCTACTCACCGGCGTGCGCGCAGTGCAGGGTCCATCCCTCATGCTGTGCTGAGCAATCTCCCAAAGTGCACCACGTCAGGGCAGCCCACGTGCTTTTGTTTAGTGTAATTTATTTTTTTTTTTTTTAGCGTGGCAATTAATTACAGTTTGGGGAATATATGACTTGGGCTCAAAGCACAGAGGTGATAAATCAACTTGCCAGCTCCTCTGGGACCATCCAGCAGCAGTGATGCTCGCCGTTCCTGCAGCCCCCCTGCTATCTGTGTGAGCCCTCTGTGCTGTAGTCTTGTTCCTAAATCCCCTTTCCAGCTCCCTGCTGCCAGAAGCGGATGCAGCCCTCGCTCCTGTATCTGCCCTAAGCAATGTGCAGCACTAAACCTAGTGGGTGGGGCAATCAAAGTAACTGGTGAGAGCTTCCTTGTTAAACACAAGAGAGGTGGCACAATCTTTCCTCCAGCTATGCATCACAAAGCAGGATTTAGTGCAAAACTATCATTTTGTTTTCTCCAGGTGTTCCCTAAACTGATTAATTGTCGATATGAAAATGTTTAAATGCTTCACTAACTGAACTCCTTGAACTTGAATGAGAGGAGTTTGAAATAATTTAATGAAGTGTTTTGATAGGAGCAGAAGGGAGGAAGGCTGCAGTGTGCCAGGGAGCAGCGCTGCTCTGCTGCAGGTAAGGATTGAGCCCAGTGCGGGGTTTGGATGCATAACGACAGCACTAAGCTGCCTTAATTAATAATTAAAATGTATGTTTAAATAATGCATCAAGGGAAATTTCTTAAATTGCACACTTGAGTTTTTTGGGATAAGTTCACGTTAAGACTCAGGCTTCAAATGTGGGAAGAATTCAGGTATCTAACATCCTGACATGAAACAGGGATTTCAAAAGCTTCAGCTTTCGTGTTAAAATGATGAAAAGAGTGGTAGGAAAAGAGTCTGCTGAGCTCCTCAGAGTGTTTGTGAACAAAATAGCACCTTTTGGGGAAACAAAGGTAACCCTTCAGTGTCGATAAAGTAGTTTATGCCCAGAGTGCTGCAAAAACTGGAGAGTAAAAAGTGTGAGCAATCCTTTAGATAATTTTTCCAGAGGGAAGGCTAAGCCACAGCCTGAACAGAAAGGCATGCAGGCCTTGGCAAAAGGGGTTACCAGACCAGTGTCCACTTTGGGGTCTGCAGCTTGCTGATGGCTGGGGCTGGCATGGGGCTGCAAGCCACGGAGAGTGGGGAAGGAGCCCCATCCAATGTGGCAATGTGAAGGCATCTATTTATCTCCATTGCACCTCTCCTGCCAGCCTGTGCCATGCCACCTGTGGTGGACTGTCCCTGTCCCCACACAGGGCTTCTCGCAGGCAGGGAAGGGCCTGGCTGTGCGTGGGAAGCTTTTTCAGCAATAGGGCTGGAGGCAATGAGAAGCCACCAAGCTCTTCGCTGCTAGCTCTGCAATCCTGCTGCCGAGCAGAAAACCCTTCCCAGCAGTGCTGCTGCTGCCTGGGCTGAGTGGCAGCTCCCTGAAGCTTGCTGGCATGGCTGGGCACACAGTGGATAACTGCAGACCTTGATTTTTCAGCACAGCTCATGCTTGGAGGCTGAGGGAGGCAGCGCATCGCTCCAGGGCAGGGCGCTGGTGTGTGGTGCCACTGTCACCAAAGGGGATGTCACCAGCAGGGTGGTTCCTTCCGATTTGTGCGCCTGGGGGGAGGCGAGCCCACCTTCAGCTGCCCAGCCCCAAATCCTCCTTTTCCCACATCCCACGGGTGACTGCAGTGCATCCTGGCTAATTGTCCCCATTGTTTCCTTCCCGTGTCCGTAGGGCTCGGCCCTGCTGACGTCTGTCTGGTTCAGCTCCAAACATAAAAATCTCCCCGACTGAATAGAGGGGACGCCTTGGTGCAAAAGGACGGCTTTCTCTTCACACATGAGGGGTTTGCTCCATTATGCTTTGACGTCCTGCAAAGAAGCTGCCTCGGCATCAATGGCATCTAACACGGTGACACATGTAGGGCCTGAGGTCTCCGGGAGCAGGTTTAAATAGGGGCATTGAATGTGCCTGCCTGTGTGCATGTGACTGTCCGTGGCTGGAGCCAGGCATCGATTGAGCTGTCAGTGCATGCAGACGGACCAAAATTTGGACTTTTTGCCCTGTGCAAAGTGCCAGGGCTCAGGGAGATGAAGGTTTATCAGGGACATCGTCTTCTGGCAAAGAGATGGAGCTGCCACCCCGGTGCCCGGCACAAAGCAGAGGGTGAGAGTGGGGTCCTGGGGTACTGGAGCTGCTCATGGACCTGTGGGATGTGTCACCACCACTCTGCATCCTGTGGCTGTCTCCAACCTGTTGAAAGGAATCACTTAGACTTAATCTGCATAGCCGAGCACTGCACAAAAGGGAAAAGTCTCAGCTCGGGGTTATTATTAGGCTCTGGGGGCTTTGGAGATGTTGTATCTAATGGAGAGAGAAATAGGTCGTGTTTATCCAACAGAGGAAAGAGTGTTTAACCATAAGCATGTCTCTCTAATTTCTGCTTGCAGCCCTAATCACAAGTGGGTCTGAGCATCAAAGGCAGTTTTGCTGGTGCCGACACAACAGGGATTTCATCCCCTCTGCCAGGGGACAAGAGGAGGCCCCAAGTGCCAAGGACAAGTTTTTCCCTGATCTGCTGCTGCTGGCCCAGGCTTCTCCAGCTGGAGATATCCTTGGAGGCCGTCGTGCAGTGCTGAAGTGTGTGAGGGCTGTGCCTGCTGCTGAGCAATCCGGCATTGTAACAGCCTCTTGTAGAGCAAGTGTCTGGGTGGGCTGCCTGGTCCAAGGCACCTCTTCCAGATGGGAAAAAACCAAGTTTATGGGTGACTCAGAGATGGTGTTGATTTTTTTTTTTTTTTTTCCTCACACATGCCTACATTTACCCGTCTGCCAGGTGCCCATCGATGCTTTCTGGAGCACACAAATGTCATGTTTGGGAAAATGGACCTATGTGTGCAACTGTGACATGATGCCCGTGGAGGGACATGCCCTATGGGGATATGGCTGTGACCCAGATTTTAGGTGTGTTGGTGTCTATCGATCATTTTTGGCCCTTCTTTGTGGCCTCGGAACCTCGCTTCTTGTCTGACATCTGGATGGAGGCTCATGATGGAGGCAAGTGTTTGCACTGAGCAGCCCTGGAAAATGTGTGCTGGAAGGGTGGTGGAGCTTCTGGTCCTGGGACTTTGTGATTCTTTGGGATGGAGAAGAACAACGAAGAGAACGTATGGCAGCTCTGACCCATGCTGGATCAGTGAGGTAATATGCAGTCTTTGCTTCCCTGTGAGTAGGAACACTTTTTATTCAAAATCTGCCTTGGCAGAACATCTTTGGCAATTGTGCACAGTGGAATGTGTTCGGGAAGGGTTTGAAGGATGCTTGTCTGAGTGATGGAGGATGTGTTTGGAGGGTCCAGAGTGGTGGCTGGCAAAGCTGGGCTTTCCTTGCGCTCATGGGGAGCCTTGAATCTTGCTGGGTTGCTGCGGAGATAAGGTCTGGAGGTGACACCAGGGTCTGCAGGACCCCTAAGGTCCCTTCCATCTCTGAATGTGGGGATGGGGAGCCTCTGGCAATGCCCTTTCTCCACGTGGGGCTAGCTGCAGCCAGGTGCTGTTCCCACAGCAGGTCCCTGCCTGGTGGGTGACAGCCTCGGCCTGATTCTGACTCCCAAATGTCCCCCCATGTGCCCGAGGGGAGCTGTCCCGTGGTGCAGAGCAGCTCCGCACACACTGGGGCAAATCCTGATGGAAAACTACTGCCTACACAGATTCCTGGCTATGTTCGTGGGGACGCTGCCACCAGACCCTGCCCAGAGCTGGATTAACTTCAAACCCCCAAAAAGGGAGGGGGGAAAAAACATCATTTCTCTGGCTGTGCATGGCGAGCTCGTGGCTCCGGTGCGTCAGGATTAGTGCTCCACAAAGGGCGGGTAGGAGCATTATAGTGAGATGTAGACTCTCCATAGGAGGCATCCATACATCCCAGCTGCAGGGAAGGGAGGGGGAGGCATCTGTGGCCCGGCCAAGTTTGCTGATCAGCCAGCTCAAACCAGACACAGGCGTCAAATCCTAAAGCAGCGCGTGCAGGTAACGTCCCTCACTGCTTTCCTGTGCGCGTCCTGGTGCTGGCTCCCAGCACAGCCCTCTTCCGTTCCCCTCGGCTTACTGCGAGCGTAGCAGGTTGCTTTGCCTGTTGCCTTTTTTATTTGATTTGATGCTGGAGAAGCAGAACTAGTGCAGGTTAAAGGATTGCAGGGAGGAGGTGGGGAGAGAAAAATGCATTTGTGCGGGCGTCGGTAATGGGAGCGGTGTCTACTGGGAGTTGTAGTAGCGAGGGCTGGTAGCTGTGCACGGCCAGGTGTGAAACAAGAACCGGGGCTCATGCTGCAGAGGAGCTCGTGGTTTCTTTGCATCTGGGCAGGCTGACGTCGGCTGGGCTCCTATCCCTCTGCGTGCTTTGGGAAGAGTTTCTCATGGGAACGTGCTTTTCTCCCCCTTGCCAGCAGTTAATTTCTCAATGAAAGCAAGCACGCTTAGAAAGCAAATGGATAACTCCTGCTACTACTCGCTTGGACCTGCTTGCAGGTGAAGCTTCCATTGCCTCCCAAGGCAAGAACATGGGGCTCAGCCGGAAAAATGCAGTGTTCCCTGTCGAGCTGCTCAGGGAGCTGGCATCGGAATAACGCCTGAGGTTTTCAGACAGGGATAGGAGCGGAGTGCTGTCGTGGGAGCCATGTGGGACGCGCAGCTGGGGCAGGAGGAGGACGCTTGCGAGCGTTGCGAAGGCTCCATGGGCACCCACTGCGTCCTCCCGGGGCTGGGAGAAAGTGGGAAGCAGCAGTGGGGCTCTGGGGAATTAGTTACTGGGGCTTAACTCGCTTCATCTGGCCCTGGAAAGGCATCAGACGCAAGCACATCTGTAATTATCTATACAATTATATATGTATATAAAGTCTGAAGACTTTTTTTGAATAGGGATCTTGGAGGGTAAATACAGGACTGAGACCCAAGAATCTTAATTTTGCCTCAAATTTTGGCTATACTGTTTCTATAGAGACCAAAAGGAAGCTTTGGCTCCCCCACTCAGCTATTAAAGTTTAGTGCATTGAAAACTGTCTTCATGCTGTGATACCCTTTCAAGGAGTAGAATAGGGTCTGAGCTAATCCATGAAAGTTGTCATGCTATGAACTAGTAGTCAAGCTTTTTCCTTTCAATTGAGTCTAAAACTATACTGTACTTCACACTTGATTGGCCCTTCAGATGGCAGGACTCAATGTCCCTGCTGGAAATAAGCTCGTCTTCACACAGTGATGTTGAACGTGGAAAGATCTTGTTTCTGTGGCATAATTACTAGTGCTGCAATATGAAAGTCGTCAGGATGAGATTTTTTTTTTTTTTTTTTGGTCTAATTAATATAAATCAAACTTTGCTTCCTTCTCCTTAAAGTGCCCTGGGCGGGTTTCGGCGCGCGCCGCAGCCATGCTCTGGGCATGCTGTCTGCTGAGAACGTGGACCTGAGCAAAGGCTCCCACCACCTTGGGAGCCTTCCTCTCCTCCCTGTCGCACGCACAAACGTAGCGAGGCAAAGTCACCATCCGCACACCAGCCTCAGCCTTCCCCCATTGAGTGTACTGTAGCAAAGGTAATGAATGGGTCTGTCTTTTTTTTTTTTTTTTTTTTTTTTTTTTTTTTTTTCAATTTCTTCCCTCCCATCTAGGCTATCAAGAAAACTGTATAAAGCAGGATTGGGGCAATTTTTGTAATAGAAATCAGCAGCTCCTTTGACCTCAGCTGCTACTTGCGTGTGTTCGCTTGGGCTCAGTCGATAACCGGCGACAGGGGACCGTCACCATAGGTGCAGCAGCCACAAGGCTCTCGACTGAGTTCTCAGCAGTGTGAAGTTACTGTATTTTTATGATTAAATTTTGAAATTGGGAAATGCCTTGAACTGTGTAGACCAAAAGGGGGCACCAAGGTATTAAAGAAAAAAAAAGTGATGCTGGTTTTGGTAGTTACCTATAGAAACTGCAGCGGTTTCTGGTATAGCTTTCTCGCCTGGTGTAGTTACTAAATTAAAAAAAAAAAAAAAAAATTCTCCTCGAAGTTCATGTGGATTTGCAGCATTTTCGCTGTATCAATACGATCTTTGGTGCAATTAGGAAGCTGCTCTGGGGATTTCTCTTTGTGTGTGTGTTGATTTGTTTTGTTGTTGGTTTTAACCTTTCTCAGTTAATTTTCAAAGATCTGGAGAGTTTCTAATTGTACAGTTGGGATGTGTGTGCTTTCTTAACCCAGTAGCAATGCTTTAAAGAAAAAAAAGGAGAATACTAATATAATTATTTACATCGTTAAAGCATTATCTGCCTTTTCTGTATAACTCAAAGCTCGCCTCTGCTGCCACTTTTAAGCACAAGTTTGTTGTTTCCTTCTGGCTTCCTTCAAGCCCTTTGCTCAGTGTGCGAGGATTTCTCCTCGTCTGGCTGTGAGATGAGATGGAAGGCACAGGTACAGGCAGCGTTACCCCACTCTCCGTTTGGGGAGGCAGCTTTCATTGCAAACAGCCCCGTTTCTGGTCTGTTCAGACGAGTGTTGTGCTCGGGACGAGGCACAGACATCCGACGAAATTCTGCCCCGTGGATAATAGGACACTGAAGCGTCTGCTCTCACAGCGCTGTGAGAGGAGCACGAAAGCACAGCAAACACATCTCGTTCATTTTCAACCCCTGTCCCATTGGCAGATTTGGTTAAAAATGCTGTTGGTGTGAATTAGTGTGACATAGAAAGCATGCGCAGCGATCGTGTCCTCAGTTGTTGTTTTTTTCCTCCCTTGACCATGCAGGATTCCGTGGTGCACGGTGTATGTTTATCATCTCAAATTTTTACAAGCATCGAACGCGTAAAATGCCTGCCAGATGATTATAGCTATTTTGTAATCACTGGTTGTTATTTGCACGCTTCTAGCTCTGCTAGTACAAAATCCTTTCGTAAAATTGTTGGATGCAATTATTTTTCGCACCAAACTGGGATAAGTTTGCTTTCCTTATTTTATGAAACCACATTTATTGGCTTTTAAATTACAACTAAAAAATGAAAGATGTGGTGTTCTCAAGCACTGAATATAATGCTTTATAGTTTAATTTGTGCTGAGACCTAAGCCTTAGTTTTAGTTTTGTTACAGTACCTTATTTATTGGGTCGTACATTATATAATGCAAGGCAACTGAATAGCTTAGGTTACGTTAATAATTTTGATACATGAGGTTAATTAGTTTCTGTTTTCTGTGGATCTTAATTTAAAAAAAAAAGAAATCTACATATCTAGTTTAGATTTCAGTAATAATGTTAAATGTAGCATTTACCTGAATAGAACAATATTCAAAATAGAACAGTCCAAAGTTTTGAAAATTATTTTTTAAATGTAACTGACTCGGTATTTAAAAATGTGACTCTGACTTTGATATCTCATTATTTGCTCACAAAAGGATGCAGTCCTCTCGTGTGCCCACCATGTATTAACGCCACCTTTGAAATGGCAGCGTGCTAGCCCAGTCTGTTCTGTGATTTCAGAAATGGCGTTTTGATCCGTCAGCTGCCTCGCAAGAAGTGAAAAGTAGTCGCTGCTTTGGTTGCAAGTGCTTTATGAGAAAGTGCAGAAAAAGGAGAGACTTGAAATACCATGAACTATTTTGAGTAATTTAGATGAGAAAGTAATTTCTCAAATACTTAATTTTCCTCTTCCAGTTTTGTTGCAATTTTAACTTACTCCGTACTTTGAGTCTGTTATTACTGTATGATTCTAATTTAGCTTTTCCAGCTAACTTGTTCAAAATAGTTTCTGGAATTCAATTGCTTTCCTTCTGTTTCTGCAGTTTACTTTGGAAAATGATCACTGCAAGGGTTAGATTTCAGCTCTTCTTTCGATAAAATTAAAAAAAGAGAAGTCCCTGTACTGAGAGCACCAGAACCCAGCGCGGGTGCACTGTTTGGCGAATCGTAAACCTGGGCTGAACAACTGCGACCGGGTTTTAAAGGTCTGTCAGAATTTATTAAACCAGTTAATAAAAATTTGAAGGTAAAGAAAAACTCCATGAATGCGAACATGATGCGCCACAGTCAGTGACTGCAGAAAGATGATTTACCAGGTTAAATTCCATTTCTGTGATGAATAGCATTTTGCCCTAAAATAGAGTATACCTTTTCAATTTGAAAATGTTTTTATTTCAGGGAAGCAGTGAGGGCGGGAAAAAGGAAAAGCGTTCCCAGTTTTTGTTCTGTGCATTTGCTGTAAAAGCAGAATTATTTTTCTTTTTTCCTTTTCAGAGATGAAGGGATAAACACGATCTCTTTCACTCCCATGCAACTCAGATTAATCGAAAATGCATAGTATAAAATGTGCAGGCAGAATTTAAAAGCAGATTTCCCCCCTTGATCTACGTTTATAAAATGTGGGGGAAAAATAATTGAAAATAGGCTACTGCAAATGCCTCAGACTTGATTTTATTTTTCCTGTCCCACACATGTGCATTTCAAGAGCACAAGGACCTGTGCTGCTGCTTGGGCTCTGCACTTTGTGCTAAGTTGTTGCCAGAATTTCCATTGCTTGCAGTGCTGACAAGGGGAAAAATATCTGTCTTCATGCTACTTTACTGTAATTGCAACTTCACTGAATTCAGCTTGATATCAGATGGGTATCAGGGAGTGAATTTTCTGCTGATTTCTGTATGCTCTGCAGGAACAGAGGCAGGTTTTTGTTCTGTTAAGAAGCAAGCCAACATGCAAAAAAACAAGCTGCATGCAAACAACTTCAACCCCCCCTTTTTGGTTAAATACGGAGGGTACTGGTTCTCTGTGCCTGGGCTTGTGTGCTGGGAGGCTGTGAACATTTTAAGAGCTGGGAAAGCACATCATTAGAGTAGTAATCCGACTGTATTTTAATTTTCAGGGTACAGCACAGCACTCGTTTGCTGTGTCTCTGTCTGTCTCCCTAATGCTACCCCAGAAAGGAAACTTAATCTCTCAAATGACCCTGCTTCTGTTCTTCAGCTCATAAAAGTCAGAAAAAAGTCAAGCCAGAGACTCCTAAATGTTGGCAGATCCTGTAAATTACGCAGGAGCGCCGACAGCGTACACCTTCCGTGGGGCAGATTTGTGTCTGACTCCGAGTTTTATTCCCTTTTGTGAGTTTGTGACACGCTTGATACCAGCTCAATGTATCTGCACATACAGTATCTGATCTATAACAAATTGTTTTATTATGCACAACAACTGGAGATAATTATGATGGAATACCAATTTTTAAATGAATTCCAGCACCTTGGATGCCTCATTACCTACACAGAGAGGAAACCTTCTGTATTTCTGGTCATGGAAGCAGAGACAAAATTTAATCAACACATTTAGAAATAAAATACGAATGCCTCGTTCCAGAGTGGGCAAATTAAACGCACAACAGAGGAACAGTTTTAATGTTGCCACATATAATTAGCGACTCAAACATAGGCAGATATCGTTAGATTGTTTTTCACCAGTGATTAGCTGAATATTGATACAAGCTAAGGGAAGAGATGAGTTCTAGCCGAGTAGCTAGGGTAGGAGCCTCAAATATGAGCTGGATTCAGTGGTTTTATAAAAATGTGTGAAGAAAGGAAAAAAAGCACCATTCCTTTCTACTCCTTGCTTTGACACTGTCTAAATTAAACGCAGAGTTGTATTGGCTTTGCACGTTGTTTTTTTGCTCGTTTGACATTTAATACTGTTGTATCGGGACCACTCATCTTAGCAGGGGTACTGCAGGCAGATGCCCAATTTAGACCAAATGTGAGGGGAGCGACGTCCCGAAGCCAACAGGGAGAGCGTGCCCCGAGGACTGGGCTGGGGAGAGGTTTTGCAGCGATGCTGCGAGCGTGGGGAGGCAAGCAAGGCTCCAGCACGGCTTGCTGCCGCCTGTAACTGCTCCTCCTTGGGTAATTGGTACTTCGTAACGCAGACGGATAAAATGCGCTTGCTCCATAAAACTCTCATTAATCTTGGGTATAAAGTATATTTTAAAAGTTGATTGTGAACAACGCGGTTCTCTGGGCTTTTTACTATCACTGCTGCCGCAGTCCTAGCACATTCAATAAATGTCATGTTATTGTATGTCTGAAGTTCGAAAAAAGGGGGGGAGTTTAGTTGCAATCTGTAATTAAATCCAGCGGGAAGTA
Organism: Alectura lathami; assembly: GCA_013399715.1. Lineage (NCBI taxonomy): Eukaryota > Metazoa > Chordata > Aves > Galliformes > Megapodiidae > Alectura > Alectura lathami. Next base: position 566,309 of record VXAV01003817.1, read on the forward strand.
TTTCCTGAGTGGCAGAGACCTTTCACACTCTGTTACCTAATTCTTTACAGGTGATTTTTTTTCCCCCCTCTTTTTTGGCACTGTGAAGCAGCAGTCATAGCAATACTCATTGGATTTCAGGGAGAGAAAATGTTCTCTGCCATCTCACAGCGAATCTGGTAAATGTCCTCGTGACAAGGAAAAGTAATTTCAGATTTATTTCAGATTTATTCCCCCCTCCTCCAGAAATCAAATGTGATTGAGGGGCCTGGAAGTGAATGATTTTTGACGACCAAACCTCCTTTCAGTTTGACGTGGGGCTGCACTTCTCCCTTTTGTGTCGGGAAGCAGCAGCGCAGGGATGGGGCTGCTCCCTGCAGCCACCCGCTTCCAGCACGGGCAGGGGCTGCTCTGTCCTGGGGCTGGGGACTCTCGCCCCTGTGCCTCCCCTCTCCCAAGCTGGAACCTGCCTCTCCCCTGAGCCTCCTTTGCTGGAAAAAGGGCTTTCCCAGGCAAAATAACTTACACTGGGAGGAGCCTTTTGTGGCTGGGCTCTTGTATTGTTCGTTTAGAAAGTGGCCCTTTTCCCCCTGCTCCCCGAAGGATAAAGCAGCGCAAAGCAATGGGAACAGCACGGCAGTGACTCGGGCTGTGGCATGTAGGTCTGGTTTGATATATGAGAGAAGTTCCTACGGCAAAAATCTGCTCTGGTTCCTTCAGAGCTTTGTGCTGAGGTTCTTGCCCGGTGTTTTGATAATGCCTTCTGAAAAACGAGCGACTAGAGAGGCAGTTAAAACCATATTTCTTCCAGGCAAATAAATGTATAAATGCTCCCCAAACGCGCTTGCAAGCAGAAATGTCAGCTAGCGTTCTCCAGATATTTTGATGTCAATGAGATATCATTTTGCATTGACAAAGATGGAAATTTAAAGTAATGACTTGATACAGCAGCCTTCAAAATTTTACATAATAATTCAGCAGAATTTTTCACTGTATATAGAAAAGATTGCTTTCATTTTGAAGCACCTAAACAAAAAAGCTTTTGCACTCAGTTTAGAGACATGGTGGTGGTGACCCATCCCTGAAGCGCTGATGCTGGAGGGGGTGACGCAGATGTGGCCCTAAGACCCTTGTGGTGCTGGGGGCTGGCTGGTGGCACCAAGGGATGCACAGGCTGGGCTCTCCCCATCCAGGGCTGCAGGTTTGGTGCCAGCCCAGCCTGGCTCGGGTGCCCCAAGGCAAACGTGGGAGAGAAATGGCCTCTTGGAAGTCAGCAGCTCCTGTGAGAGCCAGGTTTTTTAGAATGAATGGGGCAAAAATTTCCTATTGCCTCAACACCTGGTTTACTCCATGGCTGTGGATGGTGCTGCTTAAACACAAACATGGTGAATCACGTGAGCCACCTAGGGCGTGGTGTGTGCGGGAACCCCAGGAGGACCTGTCACACGCAGGGCAGGGGTGGACACGTCCTCTCCTGCTGCTCAAGCTGCGGGGTGGGTGCAGCATTGCATGGCAGCAAAGCTCGTCGCCTGCAGCACAGCGAGGGGCTTTTCTGGATGCATGTGGCTGTTTGCACCGCTGTGGCCGTGTTTTCTGCAGGGCTGTGGCTGTGTTGAAGCTGTTGCATGTTGCGTGCCATGGGCGGCCCGTGCCCTGCAGGAGGCTTTGTCTGCACATTGGGTTGAAGATCAGCCAGTAAAAAAGGACCAGTGATGCATGGAAGTGAGTAGCCATCGTGATGCTCTAATGAATATGGCTTGTTCGGTTTTAACCATGCTTTGGGTGTGCAGTACTTCATTCTGGTTGCACAAAATGCAGCAGTTTCCTCCCCATTTCCTCAGGGACTATAAACCACAAGGCCTGTTCTCTGGGGAGCAGCTGATCTCTTTGTTGTAACTGCAGAGTCCAAACAGCTCGACTAATGAATGTATGATCAGAAAATACAATAAAGCAGGTCGGATACTTTGCTATTATCTGTTCTTAGCACAAAGTGGAAGTACCTCATCTACACCAAACCTCGCTCATTTACACTTTGCTTATCTGCAAATTCCGCAATTTGCATACACAAAACAGCGATTTCTCCACATTTTATTAGTGCTGATTAATAGCAGAACGCTACAGCGAGACCTCATGTTACACCAACTTCATTACTTTTACAACGTAGACTACAGCCCACTACCCAAAGACGCTTTGCTCAGAAGAATTATTGATGATTAAAGCCAAGCTACACTTGTCAAAATAAATTACCCAAGCACGTTTTGAGAGGCAGCAGCCTGCCTTCTGACAGTGTTTGCCTGCTCATTCCCATTGCGTGGGGACTTCTACTGGGATGGCAGCACGGGGCCACACCGGAGGAGTTCGTGGAAGAGGTTCAGATGCTGTTGTGTTTCGTGATGTGTTACTGATGTTATATTGGCCGTGGGTGCCATCAAACCTCGTAGCTGGAGGGCTGCAGACCTGGGGTCCCCATGGGGTGTCTTGAACCCACAGGGCTGCGAGCTGCAGTTGTGCAGCAGCATGGTTGTTGTCATCAATGGAGCAGGATAAATTACGCTGGTGAAATTTGCTCCAGACACTCTGAAATAGGAAGGTAATATGTAAACAAATGGTGTGGAGTGCGGAAAAGACCTATTTTTCTTCCCACAGCCTCCCAGGGGAGGACTTGGTGGTGGCAGGAGATAGGATGTGCCCTGGTAAATGCCTCACACAGTTGTGTTCAGTGGGGCAGAGGAGAAACCTTCCAGCGCTGACACTGTGACACTGTGAGAGGTGGGGGCTGAGCCAGCCTTATCCATAGGGGACAGTTTTGCAGCTTTTAGTTAAAAAACTTTAATGCTAAGGCAGCCGGGAGGGTTCTGGATGTGGAATAATACTGCCAGAGTGCCCCCAAACTGTGCTGGGGATGCTACCTGACTAGCGTGAGCTCCAGTGTGTGTGCTCCTGCTGCTTCATGCACCCATTGCTGCTGCTGCTGTTATGGAGGGGATGAGGATGTTGGTTGTGGACAAGCAAAAAGGCGCTGAGGAGAGTGAGTATGAGAGTGATGTAGGGACATGGTGACACTGCCCAGAGAGCTCTGTCTGGGGACTTCTCTTAATTCCTGTTGTGAGTGTCACAAGCTCACTCTTCTTGGCTATGGACAGTCCCCCGTAGCTGGGAACATGCCACTCTCATCTCCAGCACGATCTGTCTGAGCTGGGCTTGAGGTGGGCACTGATTTTAGCTCCTAGGTTCAGGGGGGCTGTACAGAGATGGGTAGGAAAAGAACTTGTTTCCTAGCTGCCAGCACTAGGATCAGTGTGGCAATATCTGGGGATAATATTATAGGCAGAGCAGAACCTTCCAGACCAAGCTGTCTTTTTGGACTAATGCAAAAGGAGATGCATTAACACCTGCAGGTATTAATTGCACTTTAAGTGGCTTTTCTTGGGCATGGGATGAAAGAAGAGAGCATCTCATAACCCAGGGAAATGGGCAGGCAGGAAAGAGGAGGCAAATCTGAAACTTCCTCAGGTGCTTAAAAATGCAAAGTGATGATAGAGGAGGAAAAGGATAAAAATCACCACCGCCTGAGCAGAGGGAAACAGAAAAGGTGCAAGCGGAGAGACTTCTGGCATTTCTTTGTGTATGGAGCTGACAAAATGCTGCAAAAAGCATGGGACAGAAGCCAGCTCGATAAGCGGAGCTTGGCTCTCTGCTGTGGGTTAGATCCAGCCCAAAGTGCTGTTCCTTGTTACCAGGCTCACAGTCGATGTGGGGCTGTTTTCCAGCAGCCCCAGGATCTTGCTGTCGAGGTGGAGAGCATGGGCACTGTGTGTGCTGGAGGCGGCGGATCCTCAGCTGTGGGCACGGTGATGGGAATTCATGGTGGTTCACGTCTTGTGTTTAGAGAAAACAAGTTTTATCAGGCCAAATTAAGGCTGTGTTTTGTTTTTTTTTTAAAAAGTGGAAGAGCGAAGTGAATGGTATAGGGAATGGAGCAGAAGTAATGCAATAGCTTAATTGAAAAATTAGCTGGGATGGGTGAAGATATGACTGCTGCTCTCTGGATTGAAAACTGGCTCGAGGAATGTAAACAAAAGACAACGAGAAACAGGATTTGGCTGGGGGAGGCCCTGCGTGGCCGCAGGCATATGGATGGTGTGTCAACCCCGATGGCACAACAGGGCAGGGAGCAGGGGTACCCCCTCACCGGGCACAGAATATTTGAAAAAGACTAAGGAAGTTCAAAATTAAGCAAAAAAACCACACATTCTTGGGAAAATTCAGGCTAGAGAGTGTGCGCTGTGCAGGAGGAGGGCTCGCAGAGGCAGGGGCCCTTGGGGCCAGAAGGCAGGGCTGCAGGAGGCAGCGCAATGCCCAGCACAGGTGCGTGGGCACCCGGCACCCTGAGCTGTGCACCCCCAGGAGCCCACAGCACCCAGCCCTCCACCTCCCCGATGCAGCACTTCCCCAACGTGCCAGCTATGCCCAGAGACCACCAGATCAAAAAGATCTTTTTTTCCCTTCACTCCCAAACCCCAGTTATCTATTGGAACCAGATGCATCTTTTTCCTCAGGAATTTCCAAGTGGGGAAGGCCGGGTACCTTGCTGCAATCAGAGCGGTGACGGCTTCCTTCTGAATTTTACTTTTTAAGAAATATGGAAATGCAGTTTTCCCCTCGTTATCAGAAAAGTTCACTGCTAGCAGCGCTTAGCAGACACTTGTTGTTGAGTGCAGCCGGGATTGCTCTGAGGATCCGTGCACGACGCACTGCAAACTTCGCCCACCTCGCCGAGCTGCGTTTAACAAGCGGCTGCAGATCGGTACGACAGATTAATTCAGTGTTCTCCTTTGTGTATGTTAGTAGCATTTATTTTTTTTTTTTACTCATGTCGAACGCATGAGTTTGTTTTCCCCCTTTTTCATAGCGTTTATTTCATTTAGAGCTGTTTTGAAGTGATAGACACCTTTCTAGGTAGCGGCTTCTTACAACGTATAAGCCCGTTTATCAAAGGCAGGATTTGCTGCTGTTGTTTTTCTATTAGGGAGGAATTACACTAAGCCTGTAGCAGACATTTTGTGTTACCATGGCAGCCCATATTTCCTACAGGGTTGTGACCTCTAATGACTACAGTGGAAAGCTAGGAAAAATGGGGACTCTTTGAAGATTAGTAAATAAATGCATACTTATGCAAAGTATCCCAGAGATGGCTAAACTATAGAGAGGGAATGGCACGATTCCTAATGTTGAGTAAATGGCTCCGTGTAAGTACCTGCGTGTTTTAAAAAATCACCTTTCATTTCACAGTGCTTTTAAAAGGCTGTTTTGTTTCCATCAAAGTGGTAGACGGAACACGTTCTCTGCATAGGGCCCAGATTATTTCTCATGTAACGAAACAGAAATAGTGAGTTCGGAATTTCAGCGACGATGTTTCCTACCATCTAAATCATCCTTTTTTTATAGCCTTTTCAAATATTATTGCCATCATGATTGAATTTTCAGTGTTCTTTTAGTTCATCATTGCTAGATGAAATAAGGCAGCAGAATGTACTGAACTTTTAAACAGACATCTCAGTGGGAGCTGTCTTTATTCTTTTAAAATAGCGTAGTAAAAAAAGTCTCTGTTTTTAAAAAGAACAGATTGATTTTTACGTGTGGAATTTAGTAAAAAGGAAAAATTGCGTCTATCGAATAGCACACAGTACTTGTTTTGGACCATTAAAATACCTACAAAGGTATTTTATAGTGTTTGTTTGTGAATTTTAAATGATACCGCATTGCACTGCACAGCGATCTCCTAAATTGTATGAAGTCTCAGCAGACATGCTGGTACTCCGTGCATCTTCAGTTAATGACCCTTTTCATGTAAGCACAGCTGTTGCAATGTATAAAATAAATTAGCAAAGTGCGCCTCTTCTCTCCACATCTTCAGCTCTCTTTTCTCCGGGTTTCAGCATTTTTCCTCATCAGTCAGTAACTTTCTGGGCTCCCATGGCCCAGATACGTGGCACGAAGCTCTCCCATTGGTGCTGTCAGCAGAAAGGGAGCAGATCAAGGTCTTACAAAACAAAAACAACACTGGTGGGGTCCAGAATCAATTATTTCATCAGGAACGCTGGGTGAAGATCACACTACTGCTCCTTGCAAATGAGGTTGTGAATGCACCCGCACGTCTGTTCCTGATGTTACACTGAAAATCAATGAGAGTTTGGGTGCCAGGATGCCACAGAGGAAGGAGCATGCACAAGGCTCCTGCTCTGGCTGCTCATAGCTGCCACCATGTCCCACAGGCTGTCCTACACCATTAGTGAGCACTGGAGGTTTTACACAAGGAGGCTCTCATTAGAAACCAGCAGGAGACTCTGGGCTGGTATGCGTCGCGCTTGAAAGCAAACACTTGCTGTTATTTCCCCCACTCCCTTTTTTATTTGAATAATGAACAGTGCAATTCCATCCCGCGCCTCCCTGAGTGTGGACTTTCTCCCAGCAGTGATTTTGCACCCTGAGCATCCATCTCCCAGGAAGAACCATGATTGCTATTTCTAGCTGAAGCAGTAACACGAGGTGCTTTGCCAAGCCTTGGCCACGGACCTTGGGGTAGTTCTAGAAACTGTGCATGGTGTGGGGGAGTGCTGTGCCCTCCGCGTGTGCAAAATGTTGGAGGCAGGAGGCAGATGGAGATGAAGCACTAGTTCTGGTGTTGGTTTTGATTCCTTTGCATATGATTTTGTTTCACGATAACAAGTACAAATTTACAGGCTTGTTCTAGGGTTGTGGGACACCAGACACCTTCTGACCAACCACTCATGTTGACAACTTTCTTAGAATTGGGAAATGGAGTTCAAAAGTTAGCTCCTGATGTCACTAATCCTATTTTTCTTGAGCAACTTTGCAATGTGCTTGTGAGCTAGATGATTTTATGTTCTTCTTACTCCTCCTCTTGGTAGATTTGAGTATTTTCTTAATTGACAGTGCTGAGGAAGGGCGCACCCTCTCATGCCCATAATTAACTGTCTTTGGAGCAACGATGGGAGCATGGGACCCGGACTCCTGCCCTTGCTGCCCAGGAACGGTCCTGCTTCTCTTGCTCCCTGCATGGCTTTTAAAGCTTTTTGTAGGAACTGGAGCCCTTCCAACATGAAGGTTTGCTTGTTAACCAGCCTCACCTGGGGGATGGGATATGCACAGTTCTGCCCTTTACTTGATCCCAGCTTCTGGAAATCCTGCAGTGGCTTCCTGGTCCCCCACGGGACCTGTTCTACTTTTAAAAGCTCCAAAAAAGCTCTGAGGGAGGGAATGAGTGTGTGACCACCATCCATGCATTGCAGGTTGCCTGCCTCAAGCGTGAAGCAGCTCTACCCCCTGCCTGTCCTTACACACAGAGTTTCCAGCCCAAACTATTCGTCAGATCTGACCCACACTAGCTAATAGTTTCAGGGTGACCAAAACCATGTATCTGATGAATTTACGATTCAACTGAAAATTCTTTCTTACTGAAGTCCAAACATAGAGGGGAAGCTGGTGGTTAAGGCAGTGGGGAGGAGGAGAGGGAAATAAAGCAGGTGAGGAATGCTGGGGAGCCTGAAACAGGATCCTGACATGAGCTGTGGGACTGGAACGGCCCTTTGGAAAGGTCTGCCTCGTGGAGGACTTGACTTTTGGTTTGTGTGTGCCGGTGAGGACACCCAAGGTCCTGGCTATGGGAAGACTCTACCGCTCCTGCCTGCAGCCTCATGAAACTATGCTGCGCTTCCTTTGGTTAATATTTTTCTTTTTTTCTTTTTTTTTTTTCTTTTTTTTTTTTTTTTTTTTTTTGTGTGTGGGGGGGTGGGGTGGGGCAGATTTTTCACTGGTTCTTGAATGTAAAACCTTCTCATCTCTGCTGACTTGAGGCTGGAGGGATGCTCTGAGCTGAGTGAAGTGGGCAATGCGCACTTCAACATGCGCTTCTGAGGACAGTGGAGGATTTTGTGTTTGGCTGGGTGGAGCAGCACTAGACCATTACTGGTGTTGTAGCGTGGCAGCTGACCAAGCCAGTCTGTCATTTCTGCATCCCACTCCCAAGCCACTGCTGTCCTTGGACACCTTCACTGGCTCCCTGCAGCCTCCACCTTCTGCACATCACCCATCCACTGAGCTGACTCAGTCCAGAACCATGGTGGTACTAGCAGAAGGACTTTTGGGAAACACAATGACTTTTGCATGGCTTGCTCCAAGCTTCTGCAGGCTGAGAGCCTGCAGGTTGGATGTCAAAAAAGTGTTTTGTGCATAGCCCTGAGCTGAGCATCCCCTGCTCTAGGTAGTGGAGCAGGGGCCAAAAAGCCCCAAAAAGTTGGAAGAAATCTTGTTAGCCTTCATTTCCATCCCTGCTGGGAGCATGCCAGGTTTCTACCAGCCCAGAGAGCACCCTGGTGTCATCAGCTTTAAACCAAAGGAGCAGATGAATCATAGAATCATAGAACGGCTTGGGTTGGAAGGGACCTCAGAGATCATCTAGTTCCAACCCCCCTGCCGTGGACAGGGCTGCCAGCCACTAGCTCACTAGATCCAACTGCCCAGGAACCCATCCAGCCTGGCCTTGAAAACCGTATCTGACCCCCTATATGAACCCTGTATCTGACCACAGTCATGTCATTCAGACTGTTTCTCCTGTTGAAATTTGTTGTCATGAAGCTGTTTCCAACCAGGACTAGAAGTCCAAGTGAGGAACATGCCTGCTAAGCTTTTGCAAGTTTTAAATGGAGAGGAAAATGGGGGAGAATGGTAGCCACCACCAAGGCTGCCCTCCACATGGCTTGTCCATGTGCTGCTCCGTGGCACCATGGGCCAGCCTTTGGCTGCTCTTTGTGTTCCTACTCACGATCATGTTCATGGTCATGGAGGCAGCAAGTGAACCACGTTCCTCAGCCCAAATTGAAAGGGCTTTTTGCTTTTTAAGACCAGATGTAAACACAATGCCCTTTATTGCACGGAGTACAGAGGAGAGCCGTGAGCGGCTGTGGCAGAGCTTTCTGCTTTCCACAGTGCAATGATTAAGGACAGCAGCCTCTGAACGCTGATGAGAGTTAGGTGCTTCGCTGCCATTTGAGCCTTTGAAAATCTCCCTCTGATTTAGCCAAGTAAACTCCTGTGCCAATTATCTCACAGAAGTTTCCCGAGGCACAAAAACCTCCACATATCCAGGAACTCATGTCCTTTGTGAGGACAAACCTATAAATCTCTTTAGAACAAACAAATAAAGGAAACGGATTAAGAATGAACTTGGAAGAAATATATATATATATCATGTTATTTATATTTAACATACAGAATATGTAAAATATATACAAATTCTACCTCACTTGTGTGCCAGTTACCTTGGCTTAGATCTCAGAGGAAATTAGGGAGCAGCTCTACTCTCTCATAATGGCATTCCTCTGACATTTTGTTGGGGAAGTTCTCATTTAGAGAGAGACAATGGCTTCTAACTGGGACCATGGCATTTAACTGGAGCTGGCTTGTACACGGACAGCTTAATGTACCAAAAAGTCCTGCCTCTCCCTGCGGAGTAAGGGGAGGTGCCCAAGTGAGTGAAACCTCTTCCCAGTGTTTGCTGCACTGTTTCCAGACAAAATGCTTCATCGGGCTGCCAGCACAGCTGTGCTTCCAGAGGTAAGAAGCATTTTAAACCCCCCATTCTGAGAGAAATGCCCCCAGCTTTTTGACCCACCTGTCCTCACAGCCACGCTGCACTTCCCTTTCCTACCCTGGCTTGTTCTGACCTCACGCCAGCCACTACTCTTACTGCTCATCTGCTTCTTACTTCTCTGGAACTTACAGCTTTATCAGGCCTCCCCAAGTGAAAATCAAGTATATATGTCCAGCATGCCTCTTATCTGCTTAACCAAACACAAATGACGTGCTCTGCCTCTTCACATTGAAAGCTTTCAACCCTTTCTCTTTTATCTCAGCCTGCATTGTTCTTTAGCAACCTGCCAGTTGAGTACTAAATGTTTTCGCTTTTTCCTTTATCCTCTGCTGATAATTTTCAGTGATTTTTGTTGCTGGGCATAACTTCCCAAAGTGCGTTTGTGAATTTAGAGCCACGCAATGTGGGACTTTGATATGATTCAGGCTTTGGAAACAATGCAGGTACTTCCAAAGTGCTGCATCTTACTTCTCCAGGACAGTGAATTTGATCCTGTGACTTGGGATTCACCTCCAGACCTGCTGGAGGGGAGTTTTGAAGAAGTGTCACCAAGCTGAAGGGATATATGCTTACTTTCAACCAAGCCCCTGTTGCGTGTTTGTGCTGCCTGGTGAGTGGGGAAAATCTCCTTGAGATTTAACTTGCTTTAACACTGTTTATTATCTCCCATGGGGAGTGTCTTTGCCTGTGTCAGTACCACGTTGAGACTCTGTCCCCATTCACAAATTCACCGTGCTACCCAGAGTTCTCCTTCTCTGGAGATATTCAAAACCCACCTGGATGCTTTCCTCTGTAACCTACTCTAGGGAACCCGCTTGAGTAGGGGAGTTGGACTGGATGATCTCTAGAGGTGCCTTCCAAGCCCTATGATTCTGTGATTCTGTGTGTGCACTGCCTTTTCTCAACCCTTCTCCTAGCAGAGAAGGCGCTAACATAACTGCATAGCTGCATGGCAAATATGGATAAAAATATTTGTAGCAACGATGAGAGCTGGAATGATATTATGGAATTCCTGCTATGCTGAGATGCTAAAATATGGTTTAAATTAAAACTGAGGCTAAGCATACTATTTATGTGATGAGGTTTGCTCCGCTCCTCCTCTTGGGATACCCAAAAGCAGGCTGCAATTGCTTCATTTTTTAAAATTCCTCTGAGACAACTGATGTACTCTAAGTGAAATGACTTTCAGTATTTGAAATTCACCTTCACTTGGTTGCATTTGGTCATGAAAATCACATGGTGCTGATGCTTCTGTTCCTTCAGTGGCCATGGATTTTTTCTTATAAGAGAATGGGCAGGAAGAAATTCTCAGCCTCCCAAGGAAATGCAGGATAGAGGGAAGAGCAGGGTCTGTAGCAAACATTGGCTCTATCCTCCATCTTGGAAAAGTCAGCTTTCCTAGAGGCAGTGCCAGAAAGGACTGGCTTGTTCAAAGTTCCTAACCTGAAGGTGGGATCTGGATTTAATTTTCTCTCCTTACATGCAGTAATTCAATGTTTGTGAGTGCCTTGAATAGTAAAAAGTACTGTTGAATCTCTCTCTGGCTTCTTTAGTAGTTTTTTGTTGTTGTTGTTTTTTTTTTTTTTTTAAAGCTGAGGCTGGGTCTCCTGGCTTTGCAGTCTAGTACATGGCACAGCAGAGACTTCACAGCATTGGCATCAAGAAGAGTCAGTGAGACTTAGAAGATATGTGGTCCTTACGGAAAGAGTCAACGTTACAAATAATTTCGCATGCCACTTCCACAAGCTGCTGCTTACTCTGCCTGATGGATGAGCAGCTTTTTCCCATTTTCTGCTGCCCTGACCTCGTGTTGTGCCTTGACAAAAGTGTAGTAATAGGTGACGTTGGCAAACTTGGATGCACTGTTCCCTCATTCTGCCTAATGGAGAAGCCAACTCTTTGCCCCAGCTTTTGGTTGAGTTTGTGGGCACACCGCAGGATGGAAGGACTTCGTGGACAGGGTAAATCAGCCGTATGTTCTATTTCACCATTTCTCCACCCAGAGTTTGTGCCAGTTTTTGCCTGTGTGAATCCACTGTACAGCGACGTTGGTGAACTCACTGTGCTGAACATCTCCCTGGCTCACTGCTGGGCTTTGTTTTGGGTGGCATTACGTGGCCATCTTCACTTCCTGGGCTCATACCAAGCTAGGGGAATTATATGGCTTTCTCCAGTGTGTTGTTAGGGCAAAAAATCAACAGGTTTGATATGAAAACACTGGACTATTGGAAAACAAATAAGGGGATTTTCATTTTGCCAAATCGTGTGGCTTGTAAACAGAAATTATCACTGTCTTTGCTGCACTTGCAGAAAAGAGAGAAGTCATTCCCAGTTGTAAACAGATTACAGTTAAACTGGGACAAAAGAAGGATGTGGTACATAGGGTCTCATTTCTCTCAGCCAACCTCAAGTCCTGTCAGAGATGCCCAGACAAACCCAATGGAAAAACTTTCCTGGAGACTTCAGCATGTGCCCTGCCATAGCAAAGCATGGGCTCTTCCCTGCATTTATGCCAGAGATCCAGAAATCCCACATGAGAGGTTACAGAATGCTTGGCCACTCTGTTTCTGGAGAAATGGGGTTTGGGGATGCTGAGCCAAGAAACTCAGGGGAATTGCCACAAAGGGACAAGAATATGTTTGCACTCTGCCAGGAGCAGATTAAAAAGGGAGAATTTCCCCTAAAAAACATGTTGTGTCAGAGATTTCTTACGGGAAGGCCAAAATAAAGTTGAAAAGCTCACAAGCAATGGTGCTATGGCTTGAACACGCCCATGGAAGGCTCAGTGCTAGATGAAGCCTGCAGTTATGCTGGGCTGGGGAGCACAAGGGGCATTTTTGGCACGTTACTCCTGCTGCGGGGGCTGCGCTGTCTGGGCTGGAAACCCAGAGTGAGTATTTGGTGGCTTTGTACAAAGGGAGCCACAGCTGCTGGCAGCGCTTGGGCATTTTGCATTGCAGGGGCCCTGTCTGCATTCCCTTGCTTTGGCTCATCTGCCCTCAGCAGCTGTCCATCAGCAGCTCGATGGGAAACTTGGAATTTAATCTTTAAGACATCTAGGCGTGGTGTATGAGTTTCTTCCACCTTACAATGATGTTTCTAAGCCTATGACTGCTAATTATCTGTTAATAATGAAGCATTCAGAATTAGGTCAGGATACTGTCTCAGTTTTATTTCTTTCTTCTCTTTTCACACACCAGCATGCACAGCAGGTCTCCCCCTGCCTGCACTATTTGTAGTGAGGGTGACAGACCCACACCTTCAGCAGTGTGTAAGTGCTTGTTGTGGAAGGCAAATTTGTACCAAGGGACAACGCCTGATTTTGTGTAACTTACTCTGGAATTAACTGAGAATTACCCTAAATGAGACCAGGAAGAATTAAAATGAATAGAAATCTTTTCCTGCTAACCTAAGTCTTGTTTCCAGACTTGATTATTTTTATATGAGACACATTTGTAATTCTACCTGGAAGCAAAAGAAGTTAGTGTATGTGGATCATCAAACCCAAAGCTGCAGAAAAAGGAATAGCCAAGATCAAGAAAAATGAATATCAAAGAAACATAAAGGTTATGCCCAGGGGTCCTCTTCTAGGTCAGAATATTTGTTCTCTGGGTGCAGGGCACAGTTTCTCTTCTCCTCTCTACCTACAGCTCCCAAGTGCTGCAGATCCCAAAGGCTGATGTCCAGCCCAGGCCCATGGAGTGGGTGGGAGAAGAGTGGTTTGTCCTATACGTGAAAGAAAAGGCAAGATTTAGCACAAGAGCTTTCTTTTTTTTTGCAGGTTGACAAGAACTTTGTACCAGTGAGTTCCAGGATGCAGCGTGGTTGTGGGATACAGAAAGACCGGGGTATTTAGAGGGGAGAAACTTCTCTGGAGCGTGTGATTTTTCTTCTATAACACTGTGCCATTCACTGTTCCTGATGGCTGGGACTTTCAAAGGGGTCATAAAGTGCCATGTTATCCTGCCTCCTTGACTTCCCGTATAGAAGGAAAAACATCCATCGCTGGGCTGGAGGCTGTTTCACTGAATCGATTGAGCTCTCATCTAGTCTAGGATCTTGGTTAGAAAGGGACTCAAAAGGGAACTTTGAGGGACAAATGTCTCTGTTCTTACTGGAAAGCCATAACTCTGCTTTTTTCCATCTACCAAACTCATTTCTGTATGAACAGAGGAACTTTGGAATGAAAGCAGCAGCAAGACATCAAGGCCATGGAAAACAGAATGGAAATCAGGTGGCCCCTCGGGTGGTGGTGTAGGACCTGTCTGCATGGGTGGGCTCGTGGGAGAGGACCGGTGGTCTCTGGTGCACACTGAGATAACACCAAGAGTTACCATCACTCTCAGAAACCATGTGAAATCCATAGGGGTAATACCTTCTTCAAATTTCTTTACACCTTGGCCAAGGCAGCCTTGGGGCTGAGCCTCCCTTGCTTGGATATTCATGAGCACTTCCAGGTAGTCTGGCTGAGTTCAAAGGAGCTGCTGCAGTTGCCTTTACCCAGGCAACCAGAATAATCTTTGCCCAGATTATTCTTGGGAGTAGCTCTCCTCAGGATCAGGACCTAGGTGTGCATGATAACTTATTTACACTTCAATTTATTTCCTTTTTAAGTGCCTGAAGTTTAGCCTCTAGGTGCATTTAATCAACAAACCCTGCTTGCTAATGTTTTCTTGGCAAAAACTACCTTGGAAGAAAAAAAAAAAAAAAAAAAAAAAGAATAAAGTACTGAAATTGATGGCTGCTACAATAAAAAGCACCACCTGGAAGGCAGTGTCTTCAGCCAGAGCTGTCCTGAGAGCCCTTCCTGGGAGGGATCTGATTAGGGAATAGATGTGATGCCCAAAGCACTGAAGCACCATTGTTTGGTCATACTGGCAGCCCAGCACCCAAGAGAAGTGCCCATGGTATAGCTGGGGGGAGACTGCAGTGCTTGTCAACAGATCTGTGCAAATGTGGGTGCACCAACAGTGTTTCTTAGCTGAACGTCTTTCAAATTCACTTCAGAAGTGCACCTGGAATGCACAGCTCTCCCCACAGTGCTGGGAGTGAAGGACGAGTCCCAGGACAGCCCAGGTTTCAGCAGAGTTGGTGCTGTCTGCTGTCCTGTGAACAGATTGCTTTAAAAAATTAGCCTTGTGTCTAGGATTTTGTAGTGATCAACGTGGCGGTGGTAGCAGAGGCACCATAATTTATTGTAATAACAGATATAATTTCACATCAAGGTGCTGTTTGAGAAATCATACTCAACTGATTCCATGTCAGCTTCCAGAAACTAGAAACTTTACAGTCAGTGGAAGAAGACCATTTACAGAAAGGGAAACTGTGCTGTCTGAAGCAATTTTTTGTGTTGGGATGTGTCATGTCTTGGAGATCAAATGTGCTGTATGTGGAGTTGTGGTGCGGCTGGTGTCACCGATGTAACTGCATGCATTAGGTGGGGACTCAGAAGAGGGCAAAAGAGCATTTTGAAAGCTGGAGAAAGTGAAAAAACATTTTTGAAGGGGTAAAAAATAAATCTGGCACGTCTGTCTGCCTGTTTTTAATATGCTTCCCAATATGAGGCTCTGGTTTGTGATTTTGGGTTTCTATTTTTCTGCTCAGCATGTTTGGTGGAGTATTATCAGGAAAGCACTCAGAAAGATCTTTGTTTCATTAGCAGTTATCTGTTCTCTGTGAATTACAGTTCGGTGAGATTTTCTTTTTTTCTCTGCTGTTCATGGAAAACTCTAAGCTGCAAAGTCAAACTTCTTTGTTTGGCAACTGGTTGTTTTTTAAACAATTCATCGGTGAGTTGCATGTGACCATTTCGGATGGAGTTGGTTTACTTCATGTATGCAACCAAAAAGCTAAGGTATTTTTATAGCTGGCACCTACATCAGTATTGTGGCATCTAAACGAGCTGCCTCGCTGTTTGGATGTGCACACGTTTTCTTGTTGAGTTTTGTCTTCTGTTAGTAGTCAGCTCCTGTTGCTGATGGGAGGCAGCATGAGTAGCATGCTGTGCGCTTGCTGTTGTCCGTCTCTGGCCAGCACTGGTGCTGGCTCTGGAGTTCTGAGGTCTGAGAGCAAGCGGGAGCATCTCGAGCTGTAGTTTCACTCTTCTGCCTGTTCTCTGGAGATGAAGTGTTGTCCACCAGCCATTTACACATTAATGTATGTAACACCAACCCTGAAAGAGCAGCTGCTGATAGCTCTGACCTCCTTCCAGTTGCAAGTCCTGGTTCTGAGGATCTAAGGGTCCTAAGTCCTGATGTGAGCAGGGGCTTTGCTCTTGGGCTGGTGGCCCTGCCAAGAGCCACCTTAGTTTCAGTTCAGGGTGTAACCCCTACTTTTGGAAGACTTGCCCTAAAAGTCCAGCTTATTTCTAATAGCATTGGACCGGTTAGGATGTTGGTCCTCCTCCAGAAATGTCTCACATTCGTGCACTTCAGTGCAGGCTGTTGTCGGAATGCACGTGGCTGTCATGAAGAAGGAGCAGGAGGTGTGATGGGGCACAAGCTAAGCTCGTGTGCAGTCTTTAAGCCTTTATCAGACAGGTTCTGAGGCAGAATGGCCCAGGCTAGGTCCTGCATGACAAACCCTGGTCCTGCACGACATCCCCTGGTCCTGCACAACAACTCTTGGTTCCTACATGACAGCCCTCAGGTCCCACGTGCCATCTCCACTTGCTTCTGCATGGCTACACTGTTTTTCTTTTTCTTTTTTTTTTTTTTTTTTTTTTTTTTTTTTTTTTTGTACATATATGTGTAAGTGAACCTCTAACCATGGAAAATACCTCTCCTTAAAGTTGGTTCTCCCTGAACACACCTCTAACGTCATCTTATAATTTCTGGCAGGATAAAGCCTTATTTTCTTCCTGTTCCTGGAGTATTTAAGCCTTTCAACATGGTGCTGTTTCAGCCACCTCCTGAAACACAGCTTGGCTTTGGGAAGCAGAGTGCTGGGGAGGTTGTTTTGGTTTCCCAATCATGCGGGGCTTTCTGCCTGCCTCGGCTTTGTCTGCCCCTCTGCTGCCCTCCCCAAGCCCAGCCCAGCCGTGTGGCTGGGGATTCATGCCTTGGTTGGAGTTCTCTCATTTAATTTTCATGCATCATTTATAGCTTGCTGTGGTGATTTCATAAAGTGAATGTATGTAGTTAACACAGGGGGCCGTCTGGGAGCCGGTAATGCAGCTGTGACAGAATGGTTGCTCCCTGCCTTTGTCATTATTTTCTGTAATTCGAGTGTGTTTGTGAGAAACTGCTTCTGGACCAGACATTCAGACTTATTTTTACACTTGAAACTTGATTGCTTTTCTGAGGAAACAAAAAAAAAATAAAAGTAAATAGTCACCTTCCTTCCTCTGGAAATCTGGAAAATTTCCCACCCACAACATCTGCCCTTCAGGCAGACATGGTAACAGGCATGAAACCAAGCAGAAGGACCCGGAGGTGACTAATTTAAGAGGAGAGGAGGTCTCTGCTCTTGTAAAATGGTGGCAGCTCCTGAAGCCAAGCTGAAAAACAATGTCCAGCTGCTGGCAGGTGTTTACCCAGGAAACCTGCCTTCGTGGTGGGCAGCTGTGCTTGCCTTCCTGGTGTTGGAGGACAACTCCTAGGGCGCATGGTGCAGTCTTTGGTGGGCAGAGGTAGGCTTGGGGGGCAGCTGGTGGAGAGATTTGAGAGGTTTGGAGACATATTTTCGCTTCCTTACACCTCCCCTTTTCTTGGGTCAGCCCATTTGCTTTTTAATTTATTTAATTTGTTTAATAGACTTATTTAGGCTGACTGAGAGCATGCAGTGTTTGTATTTCTGTTCTGGTAACATTTATTGTTTTCTGGGCTGAAGTGCATGGTGCCAGGCTGGAAATGACTGATAAGGAGAAGAAGGGTGAGCCTATCCTTATTGATTTCATCTGGTTTGGTTGGCAGCGGTTGGAAATGGCACTGGAATTGTCGCTAGTTTGAAATGTTCTGTGTTCATGCATTCATGCTGTTACTGCAGAGGTGATGGAAAAGATGCACTGATGTTCTTTAGTAGGGATGGCCATTGGCCACCGTGGGCTCTAGAAAGGGAGCCAGAGCTTTATTATACAAGTGACCAGGTCTGACCCATTGGTTTTATTGGGCCAAGTCAGTGCAGATCCCACCCCTGAGGTCCACGGAGGAGGGACGCCTCTTTATGAGGAAGGTTTAAACCCAGGTGCGCAGTAATTGTTTTGAAGGCAATCCCAGGGCTGTGCTTCCAGTGCAAGTCTTGGGAATGGGAATCTTTGGAGAAGGCAAGAGGTTAGCAAATACGCCTCGTCTCTGCCGGATGATGTGCGGTAGAAGCTGGACCAGGACACAGAGCACAAAGCAGTGATAAGGAGGCATGTTATGACCTTGTCTGCTGTTAGCAGCTTATGCAGCCTACCAAGGAAAAACCATCCTGTATTACAGTGGCCATATGGTATTTTACTAACTCAGTGTATAAATCCCTAATACAATTAGAAGATCCAACTTCCATGCTGAATTAGAGCCTCTGTGCAGCTTTATCTGGAGGAATTTCTGGATTCCTCAAGATTGCTGATACTGGGAAGGAGAAAACCTTATATTGATGGAAAAGGGCGGGGATTTGTTGGCCTTTCTGCAGGGCCCTGCTGTGAGAAATCCTCTTTCTGACTTGCACAGCCTTTGGGAGCTGTTTGGAGTGAGCTCTTTGGCACTGGCTGTACAACCTCACAGTATGGGTTGTTGTTTGAGAATTTGTACAGGATTTGTGCAAGAAAGGGTCAGAATTGCTGTCGGAGGCCATTTCTTCAGGGGCTTTGAGCAGGCTGGGAGAGAGAAACTTCCAGAGCTGCAGCTTCAGATGGTGCAGGTCCATCAGACAGGAGAGGGGAAGAGAAATTCAACACAAGGAAACAAACAGGGCTTCATCAGAGATTTTTCTCCAAATCTGTCATTTACCAGGAGACGAATAGGTCCTCCATGTCTTCCCCAGAGAGTCAGTCATCCTGCAGCCTGCTGTGTGGGGAACTTTAGGGAGATGCTGGTGGGTGCTGAAGGAGGGTCTTCACTGAAGGAAGCTTCAACACCAAGCTTTGTGGGTAGGTTTGAGAGGCAGGGATTTTCTTGAAGTTTTGGCTTGTAAAGAAACCGAAAAATAGGGAAGGCTTGCCAGTTTTGACCACCTTTTGGAGAGGACTGGGCCGCTCCCAGCTTGTTGCAAAGCCAAGGACATTTCAGCAAAAAGTGACTATGAAAGCGTGGGTGCTCACAGCTGTGTAGCACGGGAATCACATGGAGCCACGCTCCTTTCTTCTGTGCTGAGTACCACTGCTGGAGGAGGGAGCTGAGGGCTCTGCCTCCTTTGGAGACTGTTTCATTTAATTCTCCATGTTCTGGGGTCATCCCTCTGAGGGTAGACCCTTCCTTAGCCTTATGCTCATGTCCCTTGTCTGTCTTGTCCTGGAAATGTTTATCCGTGGTTTTAGCCACGTCTGCTCTGGTGGTTACTGGAAAGGCACCCAGGAATGTACAAAGTTCCCTCTTTACTCCTGTGTATGAACCTCCCCAGCAGACACCACTTTATTTGCAAATGAGAAGGGTGAGGTCCAATTTTTATTAATAAACACTGTTAAGTGCTATGGAGGGAGACGGCTGTGCCTAATGATATCAGTACTGAGGGACAGCCTTGAAGCAGGCTGGGACATGCTCCCAACCTTCCCTACAGCTCCTGCACATCACCTCTCCCTGCCTCAATTTGTTCCTTTTATAGAGCTGGCTGGGGAGTGTGTCCTGCCCTGCTCTGTGCTCCTCCTTGAGAAGTATCGCCACTCTTATTTTCTCTGCTGTAAAGTGCCAGCCAGGCGTTCAGTGAAACAGCCTCCCTTTTATCTGGGTTGGAGGGCACATGGCTTTTCTCTGAATGGTTATAGCTGTTTAATCTGACCAGATGTCTCGTATGACTACACAGGGCCTGGCTTCTGGCTGCACTGTCTCTCTTTCTCATGCATACCTATTTCCAAGTGAATCGCTCTGTGCTGGAGCATGTAATTGCAAAGTGCGGCCCTGGCTCTGCCCACCCACTGGAGGAGACCAGGAGATCGGACCTATTTACCTGAGGCTGGCAGGCAGTGGTTACCTTCAATTTAAAGCCTGAAGGAGGAGAGCGCTGAGGCACAATGCATGTGGAGCAGAAATATGCTGCTAGCAGGAGCAGGATGCTGCAGCGGGGCAGGCAGGGGAGGGCAGGGTACAGGGGAAATAGCCTCCACAGTTTTTATTCCTTCAGAAAATGCACTCTGGGTTGGTCTCAGCATCCCGTTTCAAAGGAAAGATGGTGCTGGTAGCTGGGGCACAGGGCAGGGTGGGATTGCCTGGGGGTGGATGCTGCTGGGCTGGGGCTCCAGCAGGTACCTGCATTTCACAGGCCAGCCAGGACGCTCCTATGTATCCATGTAAGCTGAGGTTTCTCCTTGCCAGATTTCAATGTGTATTTCTCTGAACTCAGGTGTGATCTCAGCTGCTTGGAAATTATTACAGAAAGGCAGTTAGTGGCTTAGAAAAACCAGACCTTTACTAAGAGTGTTCATTCTCCAAGCACATATGCGTGCTATTAGGGAAGAAATTGTTGAAGCTCCTTCAAAGAAATGGCCAATACAGTGGCAATAAATTCAGAGGAAATGGACATTATCTGCTGATTGACCTTCTCAGTGTGTTAAACAGCTTTTGCTTTTGCCTTAAGGCATCTGGCTGCCTGACATGGCCAATTATCCTATGATAACATCAACTTCATTGGGTCTTATTGCTTCATTATGAAACTGCTTTAGCTGATAATGCATTGCGATTAGCAGGGAAACATTCTGTGGAAGAGAGATTTCTCTTGCCGACCGCTCACTGAGGAGCAGCGTGGTTTGTCTGTCCACAGAGCTGCCAGCAGCGAGATAGGGAAGGTCCTCACCAGCTCCCAGTGTAGCTCAAGGGGTGCTGGCAGGGAGGGAAGTGGAGATGCGAGGTGATGGCAATGCCATGCACCTGCTCCTTGTCACTTCCCCTGAGTTTTTTCCTGCCTAAGTGAAAATATTTGTAAATATGTTTATTTAGGGCAGAAATGCCAGCTCCCAGCTGCCACCAGAGGAACAAAAATACTGGTGCTTATCTCATCTGGAGCACTGAATCCTTTTCTCTCGTAGTCTGTGCAAAAACCGGTCACCTTCTGCAAATCATTTTCTTTTTCTCTCTGTAGTGGCCAGCAATGGGGAGAGCCCTGGTGGGGTCTTAGCTTCTCTAGAGAAGCAGCCGGGAGCCCGCTGCAAGCCTGCCAGCGGCATGAGCACATTATGGGGTTCAGTGTCCAAGTGGATAAGTTATGAGGTCCAAAGTGTGCATGAAGTCACATGAAGTCATGGAGAGATCTGCAGGGTGGCTAGGGCAGGCAGGAGCAGCTGAGGAGGGGGATCAGGGGCTTAAGGAAGCCAGGGGACACCACGGGGCCCAGCGGAGCTGAAGGGGCAGCTCAGTGCCAGGGCAACTGGGGTGAGGTGGGATTAGCAGCCAGGCGGGCAGAAGCCTGGAGGAGGCGGGGAGGGGGAATCAGAAGGGTGAGGAGATGAGGGACCCTGGGTGGCAGCATGTGCAGGCTTGGGTAGGATGGGATGGTTGGTGGGGTAAGAGGTTTGTCAGTGCTGAGCATTGCTGTGAGGTAGCACATTGGGGTTGTGCTTCTTTCTAGAGAGGAACATCTAAACAGTAGCATTCCCAAGCCTGCTGAGCCTTATTTAGGGGTTGGTTGCTGGTGCCTTGATTAAAGGGATGGAGCTCTGTACACCTGGTGTTCCCAGCTTTGGAGATGTCAGCTTGGGTCTTTGCCACTGCAGTTAGCGGGGACAGTCTGTGCTGGGCTCTCACAGGGATGGGGCAGGCTGGCTCCTGGACTGGAGGTCCCCTGGCCACTTGGAGCCAGCCCAGATTTTGGTGTCCTCCAGGTGATGGGAAGAGCTGTGGGTGGCTGGATGGAGGCAGTTTTATGGAGCGTTCATAATTGTTTTGTTGTGCCTCTCAGTCCCAAGAAATGGGCTCATGCCCTGAAGATGTGGGGTTTGATGTGAGTCAAGGCAGTGGGAGCTGCAGTTTGGGTGATGTTTTTGGTGCTCACTCAAAATGATCTGATAGCTGAGATGGGAAAATATTTATTTAAGCACAGATAATTTCAGATACATGAGAGGAGGGAAGGCAGGCTTTATGTCTGGGTCAGGATGCTCAAAGGCAGAATTTTGGCCTTGCTAGATCCAGCATCTAAAAAGGTAAACTTAAAAAAGCCCACGGAGAAGAGGTTGCCTGCACCACAGCTGGCATCTCATACACCCACCTTCCTCAGAGCCTTGCACTCAGGAAGTTAAGCATCTCCCTGATTTGGTGGCATGGAGGGTCTTAGTCCCTATGTGTGGGATTCCTAAGTGACAGAAAATCCTACCCCACGGAAGCTGCTGGTGCTTGGGATGCACCTGTAACATGGATGAGTGGGAAGCTGAGATTGCCTAATGCAGAAAGGTAACAGCTGAGAAAGTGGAAACCTGTACAATCTTTGAGCCATGTGATTTGCTAAGCTGATAAAAGGTAGCGTGTATAAATTTATGAAGAGGGGAAATCCCTGCTCTATTCATGGTTGAATACATGCTCGTGGTTTCATAGTTAAGTAAATATAGTTCAGAATAAGAACAGTTTAAAGGGAATTTGAGAACATAATCAGGCTCAGAGAATTAGCTGAATAGCTTTCACTTGAAATTACAAAAATGCAGTGTAATATAATGTTTGAATACCAATGTGGCTTCAGCATTACACGAAATAACCAAACACAGGTAAGACCACTCTCCTGTCCCGGCATCAGATGCTAATCTTATCACTGATTTATTATAACCGCATACTTCTTGATCACTGTTTTTTCCCTAACTTGACAGACTAAGTGCAGGAATTAAGAAAAGAGTCAGAAAAGGAGCACACATTGATTTTGAAGCTCAGCATTCTGAGTAGTGTGACGCAAAGCCAAGCCTGATGGCCCAGGCTGTGCCAGCGTGCTGCCGAAATGCATCAGATGGGACAGGAGAGAGGCCTCGGTGTTGAGGCAGCTGGGAAAGGCTGGGAGGATGCTTCATGCTGCTGGCCTTTGTATAACATGAGGATGGGTTTGTGTTTCCTTGCTGCAGCATTCTGGGGTGATGAGTCATGTGCAGGAGGTATGAGCAGTGAGCGCTAGGAGTTTTGGGGGGAAATAAGTATTAAAGGAATAGCAGTAATTAAAATTCTGTGCTTTTTTAGTGGGATTTTTGCTAGAAGATCTCCCCTTCAATCTGGTTTGGGGTAGATCCATGTCTGGGGGAAACCAGGGGCAGCTGGGGTTACAGCTGGCAGCAGCAACCTGTACCTGGGACGCTTGTCCATGGCATCTGCAGATGTGGTGTGCTCATATTAGCAGGCCTCCTTATGGACCGTTTTTCATGTTGTACATGAACTGCGTCCAGTATTTCCAGAGCTCTGGCATCCTCCAGGTCTTCCACTGGTCTTCTGCCTGTCTCAGTGGGGTCACAGCTGCAGAGAGCCCATTGCCTGCATGGAGCCTCTGGTCACGCACACAGATCTTGCAGCATTATTTGTAAAAGATGCCGAGATGTCTCGGCCCAGGGAAAACAAGTACCTTTGCAACCATGCTCATAGCCCAAAAGACTTGCACAGCTTTGAACTATAGAAATGTTTCTCCAAATGTTTTGAACACTGGAATTACGCTGCTAACCAAACCTAATACCTAAAAGGCCTCTTTTATGTGACTATTACTTTGGTGACCAAAGTGCCAGGGTTTTACAAGGACTGCTTATCCTTTGATAAAACAAAATCAGTGAATTTCTGCTGACAGCTTCAGATGCTGTGGAAACCTGAGCAACCTTTCACCAGCATATGTTGCTTGCTGGATTCTTCCTTAAGAAGAAACCGCAGAAGCATCTTTACTAATTTAATGAGCAATAAAGAAGACTATAAAAAAAACAAGGATAATTAAATGCAATGATAGATTTTAGCACCCTAAATGGTTACCAGAAGCGCTTAATCAAAACTAAGGTTTGTGCTAGGCAGAACAAATAGCTCTTTGTTGCCTTGTAATAGAAAACATGTAAAAATAAAACTCAGAGAAAGATTTGGGATAGCATTGGAATGATGCAATCATTAAAAATCATCACAGCCTGCCTCCTGCTGCCCCTCTGATGCCTGGAAAACACAAATAAAGCAAAACCGGAGATCTGTTTCGTGTATGGCTTTGGTCTTTGTTTCACCTTTTGAAAACATTTATGAAGGGTGCTTTAGTACAATTTGGCTTGTAATTTTTCTGTTTGGAAGAGGAACAAGTAGACTGATAGTGTAAAATGTTAGTTGGTGATGTGATTTTTTAATTTTAATTGATGTGATTTTTTTTTTAATTTACTTATTATTATTGTTATTCATCAGATTGCTGTTTGGGAGGTAAATCCTAGAGCACAAACCATTGGGTACCTAGGCAGAACAAATGGCAGCGAGTGTGTCTGCAGTGGGGATGGAGCATGCAGGAACTCCGACCACGCTGCTGTGCTCCTCATAGCAGCACAAATAGGAAACAAATGCAGGCACCAGCACGGCCACAAATTCTTAATACAATAGTCTTTAGGAAAATCTGTGGATTAATTACACATTTTCATGCAATAACATGATGTTACTTGTTTACACTAAGCCACATTTGCTTATGTAAATTATCCTAATTGGAAAATTCTGTAGTGCATAATTGTGATACAGAATTAAAGAAATGAGGAAATATGGAGGATGTCAAGGCAGTCCTTTGCAAATGATTCAGGGTGACCTAATCAGTAATCTCAGGCACTAATTAGTAATTTAGCAGATAGGTACAAAAGTGCTAGAAACATCTGGGCTGCAGTTCTCACAGTCATAGGCCTGATCCTGTTCTTTTTCCCTCCTGAGCCATCTCTGTGACCCAGGAGGGGAGAGGCTGGTGGCTGGCGCTGCACCTCTGCTGTTGGGACCATAGCAGCTCACCTCGGTGGTGGCTGGGTGAGCTCAGCTCCTTCCATGTAAACACCTTGACTTCAAAGAAACCCTTCTGCTGGGCCTGGGGTCGTGGGCTGCATGCAACTGGTCTTCTGGGAACTTCCAGTGTCCAGTGAAAAACCATGATCCTGGAGAAATCTGTGAGCAAATAACCAGGACAAATCCTGTCTGCGTAAATGCAGAGTGAGCAGCTGTGCCTGCAGGTACCGATGAACTCAGCAGTGTGTTAGGTGTGAGCTGTGGGCCGGGTGCTGTTCCTAATTCAGATACCATCACTTCATTTTATTTGTGGTTTCAGTCAGGACCGCTGCAGCCCTGGCTGCTGTGGTTGTGTGTGTTGCTGCCAGTACAGATGCTTGCATTGCTGCTGCGGGTACAGCATGGTATTGGTGTAGGCGCATGCATTGCTGCCAGCACAAAGGCATGCA
Organism: Alectura lathami; assembly: GCA_013399715.1. Classification (NCBI taxonomy): domain Eukaryota; kingdom Metazoa; phylum Chordata; class Aves; order Galliformes; family Megapodiidae; genus Alectura; species Alectura lathami. The sequence continues at coordinate 591,439 of VXAV01003817.1, forward strand.
TTGCTGCCAAAGCAAAATGCCTGTGTTGCTGCCAGTGCAGGTGCATGTGTTGCTGTCGTGGGTGCAGCACAATGTTGGTGTGGGTGTATGCATTACTGCCGATGCGGGTGCAGCACGGTGCTGGTGCAGCTGTGCACACCCAGAGTGTGCTGCGGGAACGCCTTGACCTGCTTTGTTTGGGGTGCAGACCCGCTTTGTTCGGGGTGTAGATCTGCTTTGTTTGGGGTGCAGACCCGCTTTGTTCGGGGTGCAGACCCACTTTGTTCGGGGTGTAGATCTGCTTTGTTTGGGGTGCAGACCCGCTTTGTTCGGGGTGCAGACCCACTTTGTTCGGGGTGTTCAACAGAATGTTAAGGAATGCAGACCTGCTTTGTTCGGGGTGCAGGCTGGAAGCAGCGCAGAGGACTTCAAAGCGCTCCCCGTGTCGCCCAGCCCGGAGCCGCGCTGCTGCAGCCTTTTTCAGCAGCGATTAGACACGTAGGTAGGTAGATGAGCGGAGATGCTGGGAGCACACGGGCCGTGCTCCCCTCGCCCCCCGCCAGCCCCTTTGTGCTCACTGCCGCAAACCCAACCAGGAGCAGCCCGGCCTTTTTGCCTGTATTATTCTCACCATCTCCCTGACAGGCGTAGTAATATACAGAGCTATCTCAAGCTGGGACTGCCTGAATGAAGAGAGATTAAAAAATAAAATTGGAGTGAGATTTCAAGAGTCTCACCAGAGCTCAGTGCAACAAAGTGTTTCAGCTGAAGGGTGCAGGGATCTGGGGGCAGAACTCACTGCCCGTGGGACAGGAGGCTGCCAGGAGTGGGCAGCGTGGGCAGCTGAGCTACGTCGCTGGGTATGAGTTAGCGTTGCTTAATACACGCCATCAGAGAGAGCGTTTGTGACTCTCCTTCTGCACATAATGTGGTTTTCACTTCGATCCAGCAGCTGTTTGTCACTGCTCCTTAGCTGCTGAAGTACAGTTAAGTCTTTTTCAGTTGTAAGAAGAAAAACAACCAACCAATATCTCAGTAGTCAGCTGCAATGTTTCGCTTTATCATGTGCCTGGAAGTGTTGTCCTGGATTTCTATCACTGGCCAGCATCTAGTCCTATTTAAAAGGGAGAAAAATGCAGTTTTCCCTCTTTTTTTTTTTTTTTTTCTTCAATTAGACCAATTTTCTTAATTCTTAATAATATGATTCGTGTCATATTTTCTCAAGGGAATCTACTCTTGATGCTCTGTAAAGCTTGACAATCTGAAGTATCTTAAAGAAAATGTATCTGAGCTTTTTTGCTAAATGTATTTGCTCAGCCGAATGTCAGAGGCACTGGGCTGTCCAAAAGTATTAATGCAAGCAGGCTGCAACTAAAGGAGCTTTTGCAGCTCAAACAGATGTATTATTTTTGAAGGGTGTTTCTTTGAGCATTAAGCCTTTCTCATGCTACATGCTGTTTGAGGTCTTTTGTCTTACAAACCTTGTAAAATTTATCCCAGGATGCTTCAAGTTGGGGAATTTTCTTCTTTCTTTTTCTTTCTTTCTTTTTTTTTTTTCCCCTTAAATTAATTAATTAATNTTTTTTTTTTTCCTTTTCGTTGTTGTTATTGCTGTCTCCTGTCTGCGCTCAGAAACACTAAAATAAGACGATGAGGGCCTGGGTGATAATTTCAAACTTCCTGCAGGATGCTTTCAGAAAAGATGATATGGGAAGAGGAAAAACAAAAGCACATGTTGCCAAATGTATGCATATTTTCCACAGTTGTTTTGTGTCGTGGAATTGGCTGCTTTGTGTGTATTTCGAGGCACAGAGGGAATACTCTAAATGAAATATTCAAAAACTTTGGCAACTTCTGCATGCTTTTTTTTTTTTTTTTTTTTTTTTATT
>VXAV01003818.1:0-70718 GCA_013399715.1 Alectura lathami
CTTTTTTTTTTTTTTTTTTTTTTTTTTTCCAATGTTTACGTGTATATTCGTGGGTCTGGATCATGTCAAAGTTGCTAGATAGCCTTTCACCATTTTGTAGCATTTAGCATTTTTGGAAAATGCTAACTGGGGTAATATGTATTACAAAAACAGGCACTCAGTCTTTTTCTCTCTGTCTTAATTTAAATGCAGTTTTGATTGAGGCTGGTCTTATGTATTTTTAATTACAAATAAACATTTTGTTCCCTCCTTTGGATTTTTTTTTTTTCTGGCTTTTCTTTGAAACGAGATGCTTCCTTTGTTTTCTGTTTATGAAACCTTTTACAGAAAATGATTACTTCACGTATGGGTCTTTGGTGGCACATAGAGCTTCTGCAGATATTACTTTAATTAGGTTGCTTGGTTCCATTTCATGTTTAAATGGCTGTGGCATGGACCTTGTGTTGTGATCTGCTGAATGGGAGGGAATGTCTGCTGAGGATTCTTCCCTTATAGAGGTAGTGTATTAATGAGACATTTTCTTAATAAGAGCCTTGCGTCAAGTCCTGTAATCAGAACACGAGAGACACCCAAACCAGCAGAAACGTTCATTAATTCCAGAAAGCTGCCATTTCTGCATTGCATTTAAGCATTATCCCAGATGAAATTTAACCTCAGCAGTGATTTGGGGTGAGAGGATGTTTATGTATTACTGTGAGAGATACAATTAGTCAAATTTATTGTATCATACACCAGTTGCACTTCCTACCCTTAAGTCTAGTCTTTCTTTAGGGAAAAAAACAAAACCAAAAAAAAAAAACAACAACAACAAAACCTGCTAGATTTAAGGCTGCAATACCGTGGAGTAAAGAAGCAATTTAGTATAGGACTTTAAAATTGTTACCTGATTATTCTTCAGTTTGCACTAACCAAGACTGCGAAATTAATTGGTGCCTGACTATACAATACATTGAAATCATTCTAATTTAACACCTGTGAACTCATTATTGAGTCTTTCTAAGCTGAGAAATAAGTGTGTTATTCAACACTTCTGTCACAGTGGTGCAATAGGATCACACTGACTCCATCCAAGCTCTCCGGGAAGAGAAGTCTAAAACATTAATTAAAACAAAACTCAGTCGTATACCTCATCATACTGCTGCAGCTAGAAGATAAAATCCTCTAGGGAGACAGAGAGACTGATCTACCGACTATTAACCCAAGTTCTCCTTTCTATGTTCACCAACTGATTGTATTAACACCCCTTAAGGAATTAAATGTAAGCAAAGAATAAATGGCTTAGAAAGGTATAGCAATTTTTTCTGATCTACATGCAAAGCAAGAAGAACATGGTAACAGCATACACTACACTAGTGTTATACTAACCATTCGATTGGGTTGCTGTATACAATTATTACTATATTTTTAATAAGTGCCAGTATACATACAACAACTGAAGTAAAAATACCATTAACTTTTCCCAATATGTCATGTATGAGAGAACAAAATTAAATATTTATCAGCAGATTTCATAAGGGCCATTTACTTGCATCTAATCCAAAGTAGCCACTGTAATCATATCTTGCTTTTGTAAGCTCACAGCTTCTCAAAATATTTACCGTTTTGGCTAAAATAGTCCACATTTGGCCTCATCTGATAAGTGACTTCAGTTAAATCTCTTGAGACATCTTTATACCATGAACAAAGGGAGTAAATATAGTGTATTACTGTTTTCTGAACAGGGAGAAAGGCCTTGAAACTCTGCTAAACATAGAAAGCATTTTTATCAATGACAGTAAGTGCTCCTGACTTGGGGAAACTACAGTCAAAGTGTTTCACAACAGCACAATGAGGAACAAAGTATCATATTTCCCGAAGTGTATGTTTATTCACGTACAAATACTGGCTGTCAAATGTACCTGGTAAAAAAGAAGCTTACTTAAGAACAGAGGTAGCTATGTGCAAACCCACTGGTAAAACACATTTATCAGATCTACAGGCAAAGGTGAGCAAGTCAATCAGCTGCAGAGCAAAGACTTATTTTCTGCAAACCAAGTACTACCTGTCAGTCTCTCTTACACTTCTCTGCAGCGATCAAGGTTCATTTGAACAATCTGATTTGTGCATCAGGCATTATAGATCAAATTTGCCAGTGGTACAGAGTCTCCTCTATTTATTCCTTATAGAATAAAATAACTACAGAAATGACCTAGAAGTTCCCCTTCTCCCACTCAAACAAAATGAATTTCTTGGGAATAATGGGCCTGATTCTCATTATCACTAAACCATGCCTCTCCTCCTTCATCCTGACAGTGAATCTCTTTGCAGTGAATGTAATGGAATTTAAATTGCAATTTCTACACTAATTTTAGGGCTCCTTTGCAATGCCAAAGCGAGATAAAGGGGCCTTACCATAAATAAGGCCATATATAATTCATATTGATCCACCTACTTCCTACCTTTTCTTTTTCCCAGTGCCTAACACTTAGGAAAATGAGTTCACAGATTCATTTTTAAAACCCAAACCAAGACTTTCAGAATTAGACTCTGAAAGTATGCAGGATCTGGTGGGTTTGGGTCTCGAGCCTGGGCGCACAAAAGACTCTGAGGTCCTCCCCACTCTAACAGTGGCACTCCTTGAGCCACAAGCCTTGCTTTCAGAAAAGTCTCAGGCTGTGCTACAGCCACAGAAACTTTGTTCAATTGTGAGTAACTAAAGCAGCAGCAACAGCCGCTGGACTAACACAAAAAGCATCAATCCAGAACTGCTGAATCACAGAATCACAGAGGTTGCAAGGGACCTCTGGAGATCATCTGGTCCGACTCCCCCACACAAGACCCCCCTCAGGTTTTCCTACTCATTGCAGAAACCTCAGAAGTTTCATTTCACATCAGCAATGAGCCTTGGGTGTGATGATGGAGGAACATCAAGTCAATGTCTATAGGTAAGTACTTAGTTTTCCAGTTTTGGGAACTTTGGGCCTGGTCTTTAAATGTTGATACTGTACAGCAGTTATGTGCTGCCAGTACTGCTGTGAGACCATTGTTTTGCCCATCCATTCCTTCAAGCACTTGGCAAATAAAGTACAAACTCCATGATTCAAGCCACCTTTTCCTGCTTTTCCAGTGCTGAGAACAGAAATAACCATCTGAGCAGCAACACAACGGTTAGCAGTGTATTAGTTAGCTTTTTTTCTGTTTCATTCCCCCTTGGCAGTTTGTCCCATTCACCTTCCTCCCTTCCACTGCTCTTTTAACAATACCTTAAGTGCACTAACAGAAGTAATTTGTGTGGCCAAAATGCTAGGACTTGGTTCATTCACTATTCCTGAGGAAACTGCCAACTGAAACGGAAGTTGTTTTTTTAAAAGACAATTAAACACTCGATTTCCCCTAAAACAGAACCTACTGAAGTGTGACCAAATGCATGCTCTTTTCTCATACATCTTGTATTCCTGCTGTCTTTTATACCTATTGTTTTACATTTCCCATGCCTGATGTGATGTTTAAGACTAGTGGCCCTGAGAAGCAATGCTCCATCTTGATAGGAGAAGACAGAAACACCAGACAAGGCAGAGAACTGGGCCCCCCAGTATGAGAGAGTCCTGGACTTACTGGAGAGTTCACCAAGATGACAAAGGGGCTGGAGAACCTCTGCTGTGAGGAGGGGCTCAGAGAGCTGGGCCTGTTCAGCCCAGAGAAGGGATGGCTCAGGGTGATTTCATCAATGTCCATCAATATCTGAGGGGTACAAGGACCGAGCCAGGCTGTGCTCAGCGGTGCCCACTGCCAGGACAGGAGGCCGTGGGCACAGCCTGGAGCTCAGGAGGCTCCCTCTGAGCACCAGCAGCACTGCTGTGCTGTGCGGGTGGCTGAGCCCTGGCACAGGCTGCCCACAGGCTGTGGGGGCTCCTCCTTGGGGATCTCCAGGAGCCGCCTGGCCGTGGGCCTGGGCACCCTGCTCTGGGTGGCCCTGCTGGAGCTGGGGCTGGGCCAGAGGGACCCAGAGGGCCCTGCCAGCCTCAGCCAGCCTGTGGTTCTGTGATTCTGCAGCCCTTAAATCCCTATTAAAGAAAAGGGCAGTGATGTCTGCTCTGTGTAATGCAAATGCTGTCCTGATGCTCCTGGATAGGTGCCAGCTAGTTCCCTTGGGACAACAGTGGGGGCTTTTGTATTCACTTGTTCAGTACACTAAATGACTGTATTCTGGGTTTACTGTAACACTGTCTCAGCAAATGCTCAAGAAATTAATCACTTCCCAACTTCTCTGTTCATTATTTATTTTCATTGTCACCTTTTCTTTAGGAAAAAAAATGGATGCATTACATAAGGGAATGTCTCATCAAATACACACAATGCAAAATCCAAACATGGAAACATATGACTATGGGAGAACACAGATGAGAAATATTCAAGTAAGAGTTTAACAGTGATACTGAATTTAATTCTGTAAGATACCCTAGATTTCTGATGGGAATACTTCACAAATGAAAAACACTTTTCAATTTAAATTAAATTAAATTTCCAATTAAGTCACAGAGAGCTGTACTCCAGCAGGAAAACCTACTAAAAATCACATATTTCTTGGCCATGAATTAAACATTTAGTACAGTTCAGTCTACAGTAACCCAACATATGAAGGACAAAAAATACCTTCTGGGTCCCCCTTTCTCTTTTATTTTAAACCATGTGTTTTATAATGAAATGCTTTCTTATTTTCTGACAGAAGTTTAAGCAAGACTTACTTCATTATACAGTTACAGCAGTAAAGTTTACTTCAGAAAACAAATCTGATAGGCAAGCTACTTGTGTCATAGAGTTTGATACGTTCATAAATATTTAAGATATTTTATGCAATATGCCCATCAAGTGACAGGCCAAAATAGCTCCTAAGACTTCACCATGAATTAAAAATGTGAAAATAATGGATTTTCTGGGTTAGTAGCTGAAGTGAAAATTGTATGAAAAACTGTTCTTGTTTGAGCTGAATATTTTTGTTTTGTTTTGTTTTGTTTTTCTTCAAAAAAGGAATAGTGAATTAATTATATAACATCAATCAAAATATTGTATTTGCTTTGAAACCAAATGTTCTGATTTTATTATATTTTTATTCCCTGAAAAAAAAAAAAAAAAAAAAAAGAAATGAAGGGAAATTTTGGAATGAGGGAATTCTCTCACATTAAAAATTTGAAATGTTTGACTTTGAAATTTTGGAACTAACTATTCCAGCATTTCTCAGTTTAGGATTTTATTGTTGTTGTTGTTGTTGTTGTTTTCCTCCAGTTAAAGGTGTTACTTCTGTCTGTTCTATACCAACTGCTTTGGAAAAAGTGCTATTCACAGCAAGAAAATAAACCCAGCTCTATCAAAAACACGTCAAACAAAACAAAACAATTGCCTCCAACAGAGCCAAGAGTTCCCCTTTTGTCTTTATCTACATATTAAAGATGATGTGTTTTTGCTTGAAATGGCTGAGAGCAAACCTGGTATTCAAACAGATCTGAATTCTGAACTTACATTGATGTAGATTTTATACATTATGCACTTTTTTTGTGCTCCATCACTCTTTGAACTGCAGCTCCAGGTGTTCTGTAGTTGAGGGAATTATTTGGGAGAAAAATGTCATGTTATCCAAGCACAAAAATTCCTCACAAACGTCTCCTTGCAGTGGCGATGAAGCTTGCAAGATGGCCAACAGCGTAAGAACCAGCACGTCCCATATTGGGTGGTATGCTGAAGGTGAGTGCTGGGGTGAGTCTATCTGCACCTCCCTTGGGACACAGGGCTGCCTCCTTTCTCCTTTTGGATAAATGTCTTGTGAGAATGTGGGGCAGTGGGGTGGAGAAGCAGGAGCGCAGCAAATGTCCCATTTGTAGCCCCAGGGGTCTGCTACCAAACTGCTGCTTTGATCAGCAGGGACCAGACATGGTTTCCTCTCCAAATTCCTGAGAGGAGACGTTTCTAACCACTGGGTTCTGGGGTGTTGAATACAGGGCATCTTTTTTCCTTATCTTGGCTGACAGCCAGTAAGCTACCAGACAGCGGGAGGTGACATCTCTAGTATGTCTTTAAATCTTCTCTCTGCCTAAATGGGAAGAAGCTATCTCCCTTATTCTCACACTAACTCATTTAGGGGATCAAAGATTTTGCTGCCTCAAGTGCTTTACACTCACATGCATTGATCCAAATCTAGTATTGGACCTTTGTTTTTATACAGAATGTATTTGAAAACATTTGGCAACACAAAAGTAAATGCTTATTCTTTTTTTTTTTTTTTTTTTCTGTAAAAGGCATAAAAAATTGGAGCAGACAGCATCCTTGTGAAGATGTCTTTTAAGAAAATTTTGTCACTTTGAAGTGTGATTATTTGAAGTATTACTACAGTGTGATTTCACAGTGCAATTAGTATAATACGCACTTCTTCTATTAAAGTACCCTTTGTAACATACGCTGAAGTCATAAGTCATAATTCACTGTATCTCATTTTCAATTTACTGTGTCAGCAAATTTCAGTGACATAATGCTATGGAGCAACATTTCTGTGTATTTATTACTGTAATCATGATACTGAAGTGTGAAGACACCTTGCTAAAACCTATAACCTCTTGTAAATGGGGCTTTTTGAGGGGAAAAAAAACACTAAGTGACTAATGGAATTCACAGCTACAGCTTCAGTGACTGCCATTCAGAGCTACAGTAATTACTTAGGTATGCAACAGGCTTGGCACAGCAGCAATACAAAACAGACACAAAAAGCCAGGGATTTATTTGACTAACTGTAGACATTAACACACAAGCTAGCTGCTCTAGTTTCCCTTGCTGGCCAGTGGAGAGGATCATGTACTATGAAGCATTTCTCTTACTCTAAGTGGACATTTGGGAAGGCCAGATTAACTACACGCAAAACTAGTCTATTTATTTCAACTGAGTGCAACAGGAGCCTTGAGTCACTTGCTCATATGATCATTTCTGTACTGGAAACAGCTAATGCTTAGTCCACTGAGAAGACAAGACATAGTCAAAGCAAAAATTCAGGGACGACACGTTTTAAATGTAACTTCAGTTGAAAATCCAGACCTTCCTCTCTCCTCAGGTAACTTCATTATGATTCCCGCTGCCCTACCAGCTCTCCTTCTCATGAAAAGAAGCATGTGATAGATGTCCAAATATGATTTTATATGCCAGTAGTTTTATAACCAGCAATAGCAGTTAGGCCTCCTGACAGCTGGCCAAGAAACTCTCTGAAGGAAGTCATGAGTAAAGAAAAACAAGGGGAACCAGAGACATTAACAGCACAGTTCTCATGCTCAAGCTAATGGGAACTATACATGCAGCTCAAAAGGGTAAAACTGGCAATGTACAGGCATCTTAGAGAGCTCATAAGAATAAAGTAAACTAGGACAATTTGTTAATTGTAGTACATGCTATTTATTCCTGATGAGGCCCTGAAGTCACCCAACATGAAGGTGGCGGCTCTGATAGTAAACAGGCAGCGGTACCCCAAGATGAGCCCTGACACAGAACGTTTTATCCATCATTAGACAAAGCACTGTCTTCTTGCCTCTCTACTATATGTTTACACAATTATAACTCCTTGCTGACTGTGTTATTTTCTTTCTCTCTCTTTTTTTTTTTTTTTTTGTAAGAAAACAACTACTCATGAACAAAAATTCTTGACTGTTACCCCATCAATTTCCAGTGCGCCCATCCCCGTGATATTTTAAGCATATTCCTCTACTGAGAAACAATCCCTAAGTCAACTCATTTCACGTTTACAGATTTACGATACCAGATACCTTAACTTTGAGATATCCTCCATTTGTGAGTGAAGTAAAGTTTACCTGCACCTTCTCATATTCTTGTGATCTTGTTTCAGTCATGTAGGATAAGGTAAAGTTCACCAAGAAAGGAGCTGGGCTGAAACCTGTTTAAATTTAGCACTGCTTAGATCAAAAAAACAAGGGATAAAATGTTGGTGTGGAATCAATCTAGTGTGAACCAGACTATTAGTCTATGGCTGTAGAGAGACCATAAATGTTTCATTCAGTAGGCTCTTAGCACAGAAGTTTTAGTATCAATAACTTATGTCTTCTTTTTATTCTGTTTTCATTTCCATTGCAATTTTTAGCCAATTTTTCATTATGCTGTGAGACATTCTTGCTCGTTTTCTGTATTGATTTGCAACAGCATTGCCTCATTAACAAATTACTGTGAGAGTTGGTGTATTCAGAAAGAAGGGTTTTTTTTATCATCCTTTTCTAATCTTCCCACTCTTCCTCTTTCTTCCTGTCATCAAAATATAGAGGAAACAAGCATTAAACTCTCTGGCGTTTGCAAACTTCAGTAATCTGCTGGGCCTATATATGGAAATGAAATAATTGAGGAAGGAAAAAGAAGCTTCCAAACAATTTATCAATAGTTTATATTAGTACCATCTGTCCCACCTCTATGATATCAGGCAGTTTTTCCTTCTTCATTAAGGCATAGTTATTTTACATGAACCACTGCTTAAGATACTTGCTGGAACACTTAACAGCTCACTCATTTGTTTGGTACTTTTATAGGCCTCTTGTGCTGGAGCAGAGGTACAACAGCTTGCTATGCAGGAAAAGAAAAGATAAAACTACCCTGCTGAGCAGATTTAGTCAATTTTCACTGGCTCTCACACAGAAAACAAATTGCAACCCCTCACAAAGAGTTCTCTCTCTGCACTGGCAGCCCTGACAAATGCAGACAAAAATGAGTAAATCAGGCAACTTCACATCAGGAGGAAAAAAATGGCTACTGCTTCAACAGCTGCTATCATAATTAAGAACAGATTTCATCACTAAACTCTTGCTGGTTGTGTCTGCAGCAAAACAAATACACAGATGTGGCACATTTGCATACTGAAAAATGTGTGCCACGTATCTGAAATAAATTTGCATTTTCAGCTCTTAAATATGCACTTTTTAATATGAAACAATGGGAGTACTTTGCATGCTAATCCTCTGTCTTTCCTCATCAAACTCATTCAGTCAGTGTATGAAATACAATGCAACACCACTACCTAATAAGTAAGTCCACCCTTTGGTCATGCAATCCAATACCACAATTTATTATCATGTCCAATAAAATGCAATATCAAATCACTTTCTGAACTGTCCTCTACCACCATTATTTGTAAATGACTTGTTTAAAAAAGAAAAGAAAAAAAGGGGAAGATGAGAGAGGTTCCTTTTAATCATGAGATGCACTAAATTTATTGCTCCTTCAGTTATCCACACATTTTAAAAGGTCACGTAGCATGATATAGTAAGAGAAGAAATGCAACCCTTTTAAAGTAAAAAGGGTATAGCACTGTGCCCTGTGAAAGTAGGGTGGGATTATTAATGTAACAGTGACCAAACCCTCATAGCTAGCATATGTTCAACAGTAGTTGCACACAGTATTTTGAGAGCCTCTCTTGCAACACAGACAGATCCTCTGGCTTTTCTTCTCCTCACTCCAAAGATGAATCTTTCTGAGATATGGCTATCTCGGAGCTAAATAACCTAACTGTTTTCATGCAAACTGTCACTACACTATTCTGGAATTGCTTTCTTCTAGATTTGTGATATTTAATGGAAGAGGATGTGATTATCGAGGTCCATGTCTACCAAACTCTTTAGAGAGCAAATCTGCAGATCCACTGATCTTTTGGAAGAAAAGTTTCAGCTTTTCAGTCATGCCACTATGCTTTCCCAAGTGAATACATTTGTTCAATTTAAATCCCTCTGCAGAATTAATTTAAGTATTGTGTAGAACTAGATGATTAAGTTTGAGCACATTTATTTCTCAGACAGACGCAAGCCTGATCAAAGAATACTGAATTCAGCCTCTTACTGCAGGTACACAAAGCTCCACATACTCATTCTTCTTCTGGTACTCATTTCAGAAGCTGATAGGCTGTGTATTACAGGTGGCAGGGTTTAAAATCTGCATATTTTAGTGATATGAACCTTTACACAGCAGGGTTGGAGCTTGTAAAGCATTACCGGAGATATTTGCACACACATCTTTGCATGCTTACAAAAGGAGGTTATTGCTTGAGAACCAGTTTCTAGACAGTGGACACCTTTATACGGCAAATAATTAATGCCACCGCATCATCAGTGCTCTTTCACAGAAGTAAGTAACTACTTGCACATGGTAAATGTCAAGATTTTAGCAGCAAACCAGCGTGCAAGGAATTCAAATGAATTATCCGTTAATAACGAGGGGGCTATGCAGCCAGGGAAGCAGAGTGGCCCTGGTAAGAGGTATGCTTTTCTTCCGTGTACAGTTTGTTCATGTTTTGAGTTAATGCCTTTAACCTTCCAGCTACCACCTACTTGTGGCAGTGAGACTATTTGTGCAGCCTCAAGGATAGCAGCTGACCACTCTCTATTGCTGTTTTCTAGAAATGCAGAGAGCCGGCCATGCCCTCCAAACGCAGCAGGAGATACCCACAGCAAGGCGGCAGTACCAGAAATGGAGCCCAAATCTCCTGAATCTAATCAGAACTGCAGCTCGGTGTCCGCTCCCACAGGGCTACACCAACCCTGCACCAGCCAAGGCTTTTCTATCTTGATCTCCTTGTCTATTCAGCAAGGGCCATGAGAGGTGTCACACTGTCTGGGTAATGTTATGTTTGAAGACTTCCATGATCCCAGTACTAGTGTGCAGGGTGCTAGTCTTTACGCATCGATAATCAGTCCAGTAAAATAAGCAGGAGTCAGACGATGCAGTTCTGAGAGCTCAAAAAGTGCACAGGCAGGGCATTCTGTAGCAGTAACTTTGAATGCATAGAACGGGGATGCCAAATTAGGGCTTCTGCAATCAAGGCTGAATGTGTTCCACAAGCAAAATTCTTCAGCATCTTAGAATGAGCCCAGTGTCTGATGAACCGTGAAATACCTTTGCAATGAATTTTTTTGGCCTGATGTCTTAAAAAACACAGGTTTCCAGATCTATGCATTGCTTTATTGCTTGTTCTTTCATAGCTATTTTCACCTTTCATTCTTGAAGAATGGCTGGTTCTTAAGAGGAAAAAGGTACAGAAAAATTTAGATATGGCAAAGAACTTTTCCCACATGAACAGCAATCAACACATAAGAATAAACAAGTAACTCCAGGATTTTAGGTAGCAAACAATGTCATTAGGACTCGCCATATGAATCAACTGCATTGCTACATATGCATTTTTGTGTATCTCTTATTCGTAGATACACAAGTGACACAGGCAAAACAGCAAGAAGCCCATTTTTGTGCACATCTGGATTCTGTTTTGGTTGTCAAGCCCTCATTTCTGTCTGTCTGGAAGACGCCCTGCATACATTTTTAAGATGAGTTTGCAGAGGTTTCGAAGGGAAGTCAGGGTCATTGTTTCCTCTCTTTTAACCTAGCCTGTGGTCCACTTAATCATAAAGGTAATATCGGTCAACGCTTCAAGACTTTTGCAGTTGATCTTTTTCTTTATTGTCTTTTTTTAGACAGTAAAATAAAAGATAAAGTCATAAAAAATCAAGAAAGTGTAGCAAAGGCTATATAATCATTGAATTTGCTTTTCTTGATGTACTTAAAATTATTAATTTCTTAGCAACCAGTAAAGTAATCTCTGCACAACTAGCTCCCAAAAGCACTTAGGTATAGAATTTTCCATTGCATTAGAGTGAACAGGGGAAAAAAAAAAAAAAAGTGGATTGTTTTTAATATCAGAAATCAGATAACTGAACTTAGTTCCAGGACACTTGTATGAATATTCCCTTGTGTGTGCTGCAGCAACAGCAGTCGGGATGGTTTTGCTCTTGAAGGACATAAGCTTTGGGAGTTTGGATACGTACTGTCTAGCTATATCATTCTAATGCGGTCTGCATGAAAGCCAGTGAAAGTTCAGTTCAAATGTAGTTTACTGAACTTCCAAACTAAAATCCTTATGCTCTGGAAATACTAATTACTTTAATCTGTTCATGGGTGCCAATTTTGTTTTGCCTTTATGCTAAGAACCAGAGTGGAGATACGGGCTAGTCAAATCCCACCATTTTTCAAAGACTCGTAATTTATATTTTGAAATCTGAAACAAACAGTTGATTTCAAGTTATTGGGTTGGAGGTAGCCTTCAGTCGCCAGGTACTGTTGTTATAGGGGAAAAATGGTGGCATTAGTTTAATGTATTGTAATAGCAAAGGGTAATGGTCCTTAGCTCAGTAGTACTGAAATACCTTGACAACAGCAGTTGAAGTCAATGGGAGCATTGAAAGTGCCTATAAAAGTGCAGTCTGCAGACCATTAGGCATAATTTCATCAGATCTTTATTGGAATAAAAATTGCACTTATGCTTCTGCTGTTGTGTTAGCAATTTAGAAATATTGTATCTGTGTACATGGATTTCACCAAGTCCCTCTGTTAGACCCAAGATTAAAGTACTGTTAGGGTACATGGACTCTGAGAATTTTTTGCGTGAATTCTTTGCCTGCTGCAAGAAATTAGCAAGTAGAAAGGTAAATCTTGAGCGCTGGTGGCATGAGGCCAGTTTATACCTGTAGAAGCCCTGGTCCAAGCTACGCACAAATACAACTTACATCCACTTGGAGCTAGTCGAGGTACTGCTCTGTCAACTCAGCACTGCCATGCTGACAGAGGGGAGGCATTCATGCACACCGGCCCCCCTTGAACAATTGCACAAATCTACTTATTAGGGACGAATAAGATTCACATGCAAGCAACATAGTTGCAGCCATGCCTCTAAGGCTACACTACATATCTACCCACGTTGTCCGTGTTTTTGCACAAGGTTTAGAAGCAGATCAAGCTCTGCTAAGAGAAGTCCCAGAGTCTCCAACCTGGACACAAAACAATTTACCACCCCTTTGGCTGTGTGGGAATTGCCATAGCTGGCTCACTAAAAGACAAGGCTGCAGACATCCCCAAGAATTCCCAGCTGGGCTGCAGGATGCATCCCGTGTTGTCTCTGAGGGCAGGCTGTGGATGCCACCAGATATTCCCGCCAGCCTTCCTTGCTACAGAAAGCAGGGTATGTGCCTGTGGGCTGAATGGAGATGCAGCCCGTGGCCTGGCAGTTGGCCTCCAAACACAACAGAAGTTCTGAAGCTTGTCATCCCTTTCCTGGTGTTTTATTGGAAATGCATGTTTTACTGGAAATAAAGTCAGAGCAAAATTTTAAACAATTTACAGTTTTCCTGTAGTCTGGGGTTAAATAATGGCTGCTAATTTACTAGCTGAATTCTGTGACAGGCAGCAAAGGGAAAACCATCCTCAAAAGTCTTAATGAAAGAAAAGGCTTCAGAGAAAATAAAACCTTAACAAAATGCTTACATTATCAAAAGCCAAGGGAGCAAAGAAAATTCCTCTAGAAAGTAGCCTCATGCCAATGTCAAAAGTTATGACCAGCCTGGAATAAAAGAAAAAAAAAAAGGGGTGGAGGAAAAAGATTAAAAAAAAAAAAAAAAAAAAAAAAAAAAAAAAAAAAAANAAAGAAAAAAGAAGAAAATAAAAGGAAAAAGGAAAAAGGGGGAAAAAACAGGGAAAGGAAAATGCTTGGATTTGTGTGGTCCCTGGAGGCTGCTGAAGATAATTGTCAACATCTTTATCATCTGGACACAGCTATTCCAACTATGCAAAAAAAAGGGAGGGCCCAATGACCCCAGACTGAAATTAGCACAAGGCCATTATGCACATCCCCATTACTCCCTGGAACTGCTTTCTGTTTCTATTTTTCAGTAACACACACAGGATTTTTAACACCTTGTGCCTTGAACCTCAGCCAAGTGATGCCAGCAGCTGGGAGTCACCACAGCAGCGCGGCAATGGCACCTGTAGCCCTGCCAGCCTCCTCCAGCTCGCTGCAGGGAGTCAGCTCCCTTCAGTGAGCAATTACAATCTCAAAGTCTGACTTTAGCTTGGGAACAATTTCATGCTTTGTAAAATGGGTAAATTTTATTTAGTAGGAAAAAAAAACTTGAACCCACATTGCATCTCTTCCCACTTGATCTTGCCAAAGGCAGAATAATTCCACCAGGAAAGGGCTGTCCAAGTTCCTCAGCAGGCTGCAAAGCGCCACTACAGTTCTCTCATCCCATATATGAGAGACAACCCAACAAAAAGCTACCACGCGGCTTCCAGCTCCATGCCCGGAAAGTCAAAAGTAGGCTTGATTACGTAGGGAGGAATGGTTTTTTTCTCACATTCACAGTATGTCATGCCAAAAAATGGCAATTAGCGTGAGCTCAGCATCATTTGGTTCAGCACAGCTTACTCAACACAAATGTCTTCATTTAGTTCCTCCCCCTGCAATGCCTCCAGCTCACACCAGTGGTTCCCATCTCTCTCTGCACAGCTGCTCTATTTCCCTCCACCAATCTCACAGGTGTGCCTGAGCCATCCATACGGACTCCTCCAGCACCCTGCCCTTTTCTGACCAGAGGTGCCCTTGCCACTCCAGAGGGTGCCCTTCACTGTCAATAAAGGAAGCACAGTGAGTCCCAGCTAACTTCTGCCCCACCGGAGCCCCTACTTGGTCCCACTTCTCTTTCCAAGTGTCTGCTCACCCTTTTAAGACACTCTTCTCCTGAACACCATCTATGTTTTCCATTTGGTTCCTTCTCTCTGCATCGTCCCTATCTCCTTCCTCCAGGTGCGGCAAGTTAATTTAGTTTCCAGGCTTCTGTTAACCTTGCCTGTGCCTTTCCAGGGCTGATACACTCCACCACAAGATGTTCCTCACTGTGTGCTCATACAGTACCCTGCATAATGAATCCTGACCTCAAGTCTGCAAAAACATTATAAGGAATTTAAGCTTCTTGCCGAGTCCGATGGAAATCCATCCCACTGTGTGCCTGCTGGAGAATCCTTGGGAAAGAAAGAACACGCAGTGCTGCCCTACCCTTGCTGTGCTCAGCACCTTTCTGCAGTTTCCCTCTGCCCTTTGCATTTAACCCTTAATCGCAGTCATGCACCTCAAAAGCCCACCTACTCCAACACAGTTGAATTTTTAACCCAAGCGTATCACACTTTAATCAACAATTTTTTGTGTGCGCCTACTACTTGTTACTTAATCTGTGAAATACAGTTCAGAAAAAAACCGAGCCTATAAAACCTGTTGGTGTAAAGATAAGCACTTTATTTAATATCCAATTAAATGTGGTCACCGGAGAAATCACAGCTTATGCAACTTTATCAGAAAAAGATTAATCTATTTCAGGCTTAACCCAAAATGTCATAAAAGAACTCATGAATTTAGATAGGAATCCACTTATTATCCAAAGACATTTTCCTATTGAGTAAGAGCAGCCTAAATTGCTGACTATATTTATACTTGGTTCAATCAAATTTCTGTACTCAGTAGCTGTCATTGATTTTAGGACAATTATCAAGCAAAAATGATGAACAAACTGAAGGAACATTATAGAGTCTTTCTCAGCTCCACTGTAATCATTAGAAAATGCACAGCCTGCTCATTGATAATGGTTTAACGGCTCACAGGGTGACATCATCACATTTAAAAGATAGTCACACCCGGAAGGCAGAAGATTTTTTTTCTAATAGCATTACAATTTGCCATTTTAAAGTTAATTGTATTTTGCTTGGTGTTTCAAACCACATAGGCTGCACTCAAGTTACTTTGTTCATATTATGGGATCATGCCCAAAACCATGATTTTAAAATAAGGAGGCAAACAGTTGAATGTGTTTATTTAAATTAAGCAGACTTCCTCGCCCGTCTAGAAACCGATCCTTTTCAGTTCATTAGCTGAATTTCCCACAGGGCCTGCAAAGGCGCATTTCATTTATATACTGTTTGATTTGTCTAGTTGATTTATTTTTTAGAAAAAGTACTCTATTTTAAAATCATTGAATAATAACTATTTGGCTTCATCTTTCTGCATTAATTATTACATTTAGAAGGACATGTGTCTCACTGATAGAACAGGAAACTTGTATAAAAACAATACAGTATCAGTAGAAGCAGCTGTCAGCTGCTGGGGCACGGTGTTTCTGATTTCTATCCACTGGGTCAATCTAAGGCAAAGGGTTCGAGTGCAGTGCCTAAAAGTCAGTATTAAGCAGCCCTGTTTAATGGCACACTCAAATGAGTTCAGTGATCCAGCCCCACTCCACTGAGTGCAAAATTGCCTACCTGTAGCCAGCGCGTAAGAGGTATAATTCTAAAGAGCTGCAAGAGTGCAACTCACACCTGATGGCAGCACATTTGCTGAAGTGCATGTCCCCCTCTACGCTGTGAATTCTTTTGTGGCCCCTTTCAAATCTGGAGCGTATTTTCAAAGTTTGGCATGGATGCCTTTTCAGTGCAAACTTTGCAAAAAAATTTGGAGGAGCATCGATGTGGACAGCACCTTCCTGTCACTGAATCACAAACATAAGCTTCACAGAAGAGGCAGTGGAAGTGATCAGCCCATTTTCTGAATACACAAAAATCCAATCCAACAAAAGCAGCAATGAGCCAAGCTCACAGATGAGAAGATGGGCATGGGAAATGTGATCCAGTCCACTCCAAGAACAAAACACATTAGGACTGAGCTGGGGTGCACTTTGGGATAGGCAAGAACCCAGCCCGGGTACCACACTCAGGCAGTGTGAAGCTGGCAACTGCTGCCTTGAGGGGTGCTGGTGAAGCTGCCAGCCCTGCTGCCACCCACCTGGCAGCAGTGGCTCCCACAGGGGGAGGTTCCAAGCCCTGTCCCGCACAAAGTCACCACCAGGCAGAGCTCTGCAGTGAAGAGCAGCAGCTTCTTCATGAACCTTCAAAGATTTGTGGCAGCTGCTTTCTAGCCGAACTTCCTCTGTGTCAGCTCTTCATCCCATGCTCTTTATATAGCAGCAATTAGCATATCTGAGAAATCCCCATTCGGCATGTTTTATGGTCTCTTCCCCATGTATTGAGATAGTTCTGTAAGTTATGTGCAGGGATATGCCATAACTCCTAATGTGCAACTGTCAGGAAATCACTCACATAGATTTATTCACTTAGGAGTCGGTGAGGAAACTGTTTCTGAACAGGATGCTTGGAACTTTAATTACCAGGAGGAAAAATGAGCCCTGCACCGGGGACTGGTGAAGAAGCTCCTTTGATGCTCTAAAGGTATGTCCTGAAGTTAATAGATTATACAGCATTTCTGAGTTCAAATACCACCCCCTGCCACCGATCGTTATTCTGTATTACCATTGCTGACGTTCTTCAAAGTAATAACGATGTCAAAAACAACCACAAGCATTACATCTCTGTTTTTGAAACAAAACAAAGAGAGACTGAAGAAAAAAAGGACTGCCTTCCCTCAAGCAGTATCTTCTTGACCAAAGGAAGTTCATACAATGTAGAAAAGAAATATTCATCCCTGTCAAACCCTGATCTCGCTACTGCTGTATTCAATGGCAAAACTCCTATTAATTTTAAGTGGAGCATGATCAGTGAATAACTCAAATGGAAGTGGTAAACCGTAAGTGACATAATCACTCAGGAACTGTCTCTGCCTCGAGTGACCTAAATGGTAGGAAGAAATACAGCTAGAAACATTAACTCGGAGTTCAGCACGAAGCCTTTGCTTACATTTTTGCATAACCTTGTTTCCATTGCAGCAGTTATGGAAGAGCTTTATATGCTATGCTGTTATATAGCTAGCTGTGTCACACACACCCGAGGGCAGAGGCAGGGACTCAGTCTGTCCAGCTCCACTCTCTGCCTTCCTGCTGACTCGGTGGGGCACAGGTGCCATGCAGAAAGGTGCCCCCACCCACCTACATCTCAGCTGACTGCCCCACAGCTGTGTTTCATATGTTCTTGGCAGAGTTGCTAACAGTGCTTATGAAGGGCTTTGAAACTCCCAAATGATATTGCAGTAGTAAAAGATGCACCATTTTTGGTTTATTGATGAGAATGCAACCGGATATTATCAGGAGCTATAAACCCTCTGAGTAGGAAAAAAAAAAAAGGGGAAAAAAAAAAAAAAAAAAAAAAAAAGGCGGATNCAGAAGCCGTGATAGTGAATACTCCTCATAGCAACAAATAAAAACACACTGCAGCAAAAAACTACAGGTTTTAGGCCTGCCCAGCCATCTTTAAGCTACTGAAAGATCTTGCACACAGACTTTGTCATAAATTGGGGCTGCAATGCCAGCAGCAATTTTGGTGGTTTTCTCAAAGTGTAACTTCATTCTCTCCTCTTCAGGCTCTGACATAATTCTCTTCTCAGACTCCCCCATGCCCATAGGGCCCACTTCATTCTTGTGTCCTTCCTTTCCGTGTATGTTTTACTTTCCCTGCCTGCTAAACGTTTGTGATTTAGTCCAAGAAAGACATTCATGATCTGTTTATGCTGTTTTGCAAACTGTCCATCGCACACTGCCCTTGATCGTTCCTTCCATGCCCTTTGCCCAGATAGCACATTTCAGCTGCAAACTGGTACTTCCATCAGATGAGCAATTAACCAGCTAATAAGATCCCTTGTATCATATGTCTCTGAAAGTGTAATTAAACTGGAGAAGGCCTCTTAGAGAATGATGTGTAACTGCCAAGTCATGGCCGCTCCATGTAATATTGGCTTTGACCGTGTTTGTAATGAAAAATTTTGCAGCTGTCTTCTACTTCAGGTCTACGTTCATCTTCAGTTGTAGTAGTCCCATAAATAGTCACATAGTTCCTGCCTCTGTATTTGAATGCACTTGTACGGCCAGCCTTAAATAAACGCCAATTTTCATTAGCAGTAGATTACACTGTTGGTATGTGGATGCTAATAATCTCTAGCATGTGCAAGAAAAAAAACATCATCTTCAACATCTCATTTCAAAAGAGTTACAAAACAGAGAGAACATTTTAAATCCTATCACTCATTAAACATGCATTAGGACAAAATGATAGGAGTTAACAAGAAACACTCTTGTTTTTCCTCTCTTTCTAGCTGTGCAAGCTTCCATCCCAGCCACTTGCTGTAAATATAGAGAAATACGAAAAGCAAATTTTGGTTCTGAGAGAAAATGCTGTGTCTCAATATTCTCAATCCTGCGTCTCACTGGTGTGAATGTTTTTGTGTATTTAGGTTCTGACTAAAATGTGGTGTGAAGCCACCTCACACTGGGCCTCTATCTCTTAGAGAAACAGTGGTGGGGAGGGAAGAGTGGGGTATGCGTGAGGGAATTGCGGAAAGGAAATGCTTATCCTAAACCGTGTATGAAGCAAGCTCAGCCTCTCTGGCACGCTGCTTTTAACGCACAAAATAATAAGGGTACCATATTCCAGTACATGAGATTGTTATATATAAAATACAATTAAGAGATTGGGAACTACATGAATATGTAATGTACACATTTCCTTACAGATGCATTTTTCTCCAGACAGGCCGGTGCCTGTTTTAATTTGGAAGCTATCCATTTTCATACAAAGTTAACCAAGAGTGACAGGAAATCAGACGCCTACGTTATTTATCTTTTCTGAACTTGGAAAAAAAAAAAAAACAACAACAAAAACAAAACAGCCTTCTGTTAATTACTTTTCTAGAAAGCTATTTTGTGGTACCACAGGGATAGATCTTCCCTGTTCAGAAGTGCTACAGAAATGACAACTTTACGATGTGCAGGGTGAATAAAGTATGTTACATGCAGATATTTAAGGGTATATTTGTCTTCATTTATTGTAGGAGAATATGTGACCAACAATAAAGAATTTAACTGCTTCTGGCCAGGCTGGGTACATTTACAACAATTACTGGAGGTCTGACCTTTTTAACCTTATACATCAAGCGGCACATATACGTTATTTATTTAGCTGGAATTAACAGTGATCTGTGAAGCTCTTCGTGTTTTCCTTTGGTTCTCTTGCTCATCAGTCATAACTGACCCCAGTGGGCACATACAGTGATGGCAGTTTCATGTCACTCTAATTTATGAAAGACTGGGGAAACCACAGAACAAAGCTGTAAAATCTTTTTCATGGATACTTTAAAAAAAAAAATCCTAAACCACCTTTACATCCAGCACGATCCCATGTAGACTGCTGTGAAGACAAAGAGTAGACAGAAATGCTCAGCCTCATTATAATTACTGGAAAGGGGAATGTGAGTCCCTGAAGCAGCAATGGGAGCTTGGACTTCACACCTGACTGCACACCAACACAGTGCTCTAGTGTCACACGACGTGAGCTCTGAGAAGCGGGGTCTGTCTGAGTACTGCATCCGTAACCTGAAATCTGCAGCAAGCCCACCCTTGCTCTGTGCCCTTCCCAAGCACTCCTTTGTTCAGGGGCCACCAAGCAGATGGGGAGGAGATGCTCAGCTGAAACCCGGTGCTCAGGGCAGTCTGCTGCTTGCTGGAACACAGCACCACAGGGCACAGCCCCTGCAGCAGCCTCCAGGTAAGGATGGGTTCCTCCAACACTACAACAACCTCACAGAACTTCAGAGCAATCCATGCTAATGGGGCCAAAGGTGGGAAAGTGGGAGCAGTGTCATGTATTACACCGCTTTGTTTCTGGCAGGGAGGATTTTGATTGCATCCAGTTACCATCATCATGAGTGCTACTGATGGATTAAAAAAAAAAAAAAAAAACTGACAAAATGTGCAATTAAAAACTGTTTTGTAGTTCTAGAGATCTTATTTCCTTCATCAATATCTTTACAGCTTACCAAAAGGAACTAAAGAAGCAATTATACAGGGTTGTGGGTGTGCTTATGCATACACTTTTGTATAAACTCCAGACCTGATTCATAACCTAAACCGTACTATCTGATTAAAAAAATAAAAATAAAAAAGCAAGAGGAACAGACTTTCATGACAATGAACTGTACTCTTACATTCGCTGAGATCTAACTTACTCATCTTTGGAAAAGATGGGAAGACCAGTATTATTGAAGAGAGGATCTTGCTTATGACAGAATCCAATGAACTGCCCAGAGTATTTATTCAAGAATTATAAAAAAACAGCCTTGGGAAAAACTTGCAGAAAGGCAGGTGTGTGCATTAAAGAATTCTCTTGACAATCATAAGTTTACATCCAGTTTCATGAGATTTTTCTTCGATGATAGTCATCCTACCAGTTAAAAATGATGAGGAACAACAAGAGTTTCACCATAGCAACAAATGCATAGCACACCCCATATGGAAAAAAATGCATACAGGAAACTTTAGACTCTAAGTAAATCCATCCTTTATTTTCAAAATGTATAGGTAAGTTTAGTTAGTGCTTTTCCAGAAAAAAAAAAAAAAANGGAAACACTAAAACCAGGCAGCTCTAGAAGTCAGGTAAAGATATTTAAACAGCATTTTCCTTCTACAAAAACGACTGTGCAAAAATAACAAGAAAAATTAAGCCCACTTTGTTCAATGAAACTGCCTGCACACAGAGTTACTGTATGCCATTGCGACTGCAGATTGCTAGGAAGGGAGAGGCTTGTATCACAATTTGAGAACTGTATGGAAAATCCATCTTCGCACATTGTGGTCTCCACTGTTTTTGTTAGGAGAGTTTCAAACACCACTCTGTCTATTTAATACATTCTTTCTTTGCAGTCCTAGTCTGCTGAACTCTTACACAAAAATGGGCAGTTATGCACAGCCCTCCCACGGACTCACTCGAAGGTCCTGAATAACCTACGACTAGCAGGGATCTTTGCACCACACTGCTCTAGTTGTCCAGTTCTTCCTGTCTAACGTGGGAAAACATCCTTTATTTGCAGGGAAGGTCAACAGTAACATCACAGGGATGAATTGAGCTGTGTTTTCTTGTAAATGCAGCTTGCTAACTCTTTCCCATGAACATCTGGGAAAGAAAACATCTACAACTGGCTCAAACAGTACTCAAGTGCTGTGATTGCTAGCTGGCTCCTCAAGCACTGCAATTCTTCAATAAAGCTGATAAATCATAGAGAAGTATTCCCTATGAAGTATCACCCTTGATTCTGTGCCTATGTCTCCAGCCTTTCTGAGTGAACCCTAGAACGGTGCCAGAAAAATTCCGGATTTTTTTTTGTTACTGCATTCAGCTTCTCTCTCTACTTTTATCTAAAAACATCTTTAACTGCTCCTCTGCTTTCACTTCTGCCTTTCTGGGTCAGAACCGAACACCCCAGGCATCAGAGAGAAGAAGCCTGGACTCAGCTCATCCTTGAATCCTCCTCCTGTGGCAGTCCAACAGGCTTTGTCACAGCAGGAGGAAGACACTGTCGTGCCTTTGGGGAAACGCACTTACTCACATCTCCCCTAAACCCTTTCCCTACCTGGTGAGATGCTGTCTCCCAGTGTAGGTCTGGATATGTGGTACTTCCAGAGGAGGCATGTGCTGATCAGGATCATCTTCCCTGCCTAGTCAACACTGGAGCTTACGTTGTCAAATGAGATGGAGCTCCACTTGTTTTTTTCAGAAGTGAATTTCCAATTTTAAGCGTGGACCTGTTTATTATACATGTTATGCCCCACAGCTCTCCTTAAAAGAATGTGATATTGAACAAATTGCTGACACTAAGTCCACATTTAGGATTTTATTTTTCTGAGGAAGGGAAGAAGGGGAGGAAAGAGGTGGTGTTTTTTTTTTTTTTTTTTTTTGTTTTTGGTTTTTTTTTTTTTGCTTTCCATTAATATACAGGGATAGAATTGATAGAGAAAAAAAATTGCAGATTTAATGAATACTTGCTAGTGTGTGCGCCAGATGCTGATAGCTATATATAGCCACTTGAACGAGAATGACTGCAGAGGATATCTTATCCAGGCAAATAGGAATTTGTCTGAGTAAGGCCAGGGCAAAAATGAAAAAAAAAAAAAAAAAAAAAACCCTTCAACATTTAATCTATTGTGCATTACTTCTGCTGCAGAAGTTGTGTAAGTACTCCACGAAGTGGAATAAGAACATGTCCTCACGATGACCTTATCTACATTTCACATAAATACGTTCCCAAATCTAAGAGAACAAAATCTATGCTTTTCACTATTAGACTGCTAGTCGTTCTTGAACACAACCTCGATTTCCTCACTTCATAACCCTTAGAGAAGTAAGTAAAAGACAATAGATAAGGTTTCTTCAATGTAATAATAAAAGCAGCATGCAGCCCAGAAGATGAAATTCAAAAACAGAGCTCAGATATAAAGAACCCAATTTGCCATCTTAGGCTTTTCTTATTGTGTCATTTGTAAGAAAATTTTAGAAATGAGAGGCACTTGCTTTTCCTGCTTCTTTTCCTTTATGTATTTCGCTTTCCTTCTATTCAGTATAGTGGATTTTTACCTACAGCAATATAATCCTAAGTAGTTCAAAATGTGAAATAGCAGTACTTGAGATGACGAGCTATCATCTATACAGAGCAACATGATAATTTTGGAAGGACTGGGAGGTTGGGTATGGATTCTAATTAACACTGATGAACTTGGTTCCTAAAGATTAAATTCCCAAATGAATAACTGCTACCTTTCTATACACAGGTCTATCCAAGTTGTTCTCATTAAAACAATTAAAAAAAAAAAAATTATAAGCTTCAGTCTGTGTCAAGATATTGAAGGCTTTCCAAAACTGATTAAAAATATTAAATGAGGTATTGAACTACATTAAAAATTGACCTTTTTGATGTATTGAAAAGTAATGGTCTATAATTTCGATTCAAGTGCTTTTATTTCCTGTGAATAATAATTGTGTTGCAGCCAACTTTGTGCCCTGTTTCTCTGAAAACCTCAAGGGATGTACAGAAGAGGATTTCGTATCTTGCTGAAGACACACGCACGTTGCATGGCATTGCTTCTTATTCTTCAGTTCTTACATGAGGCTAACTTTGTTTCGTTACGTGTTTATTGTTTCCCTGATGACTCCATCCAACTGCTAAACACAAATGAAAGTGCACAGCTATCAGACATACTGATAGCCTCTCGAAAGTACTGTAAGTTAAATGTAAGTTCATGGAAACAGAGGACTCAGCCTGAATGTGTTAGAAAGTGGACTTACAAATCAGGAGCTTTATAGCAATACATTCCCGTTTCCTGGTTTTCACTGTGTGTGGAACTTGAAGCTGCCTGTAGCCACATGATGTTCAAAATAAAAATGGAATGTCACACAGAAGTGTGTATCACTACATTTGCCCCACGAAAGAAAATATAGTTTGCAGAAGCTGGGAAAATTGTTGTTTCTTACCATTCACCTCTCTACATGGTCAGGCTAGGCAGCTGCTCCTCTGTCTCCTGCCTCACAACTTTTCTTCCATTGCATTTCGTGTTTTATCTCACACCTACACCCCGCACTCACATATTACTTCTCTGATTTGCACCCTTTCCCCTCCAAACCTCCTGCAGTTCAGCTTTCAGTTCAGTTAAGCAACTGCAGAACTTGTTTGGTACAAGTTAAAAAGAACAGTTTGGACCATGGTATCATTATGAACACTTTTTAAGAACTGAAAGCAGAAAACAAAAAGTGCAGTGACAAAACTAGGCTGGCAGGCAGAGAGCTAGACTATGAGAATGGCCCAGAGGGTTGTGATAGCTGGCAAAAAGTCCCGTTGGAGATGAGTTCCAAATGGTGTACCCCCACAGTCAATACCAGAACCAATGCTGTATAACACCTTCTTTAATGATCCGGATGATGGAGCAGAGTGCAGCCTCATCAAATCGGCAGATGATATAAAACTGGGAAAAGTGGTTGATAGACCACGGGGATCATGCTGCCATCCAGAGGAACCTCAGCAGGCTGGAGAAATGGGCTGACAGGAATTTTATGAAGTTCAACAAGGAGAAGGGAGAAGTGTGAAATACTGACTCTGGGAAGGAACAACCCCATGCACCAGTACAGGCACACCAAGACTCTTCTCAGTAAAATACGAAATTCCATCTGAACACAAGAATACACGTTCTTACTGTGAGGGTGTCCAATCATGGGCACAGGCTGCACAGAAAGTTTATGGAGTCTCCATCTCTAGAGATGGATGTGGTTGTCAGCAGCCTGCTCTAGCTGACCCTAGCAAGGAGGTTGGACTAGACAATCTCAAGAGGTCACTTCCAACCTCGACCATCTGCTTATGCTGCAACTCCAGCTATTAAAGACCTCATGGTGATGCCTACACTAAGCCCCAGGGTACGCTAACTGCCCTGCCTATCCTGTCTCAGCCTCATGCCTTTTATTTCAGCATACATCAAGCTTCACTCCACTACATGTACCCCAGACATCCTATCCCATGCTCTTTGTCCCTCTCCTTCTCATATTCTTCTGACTGTTCTCAGGCAGATTTCTGCCACTCATTTCTGCTTCCATATAGTTTCCCAGACACTGTCCTAACTTGTTTGCCAGTCTGTTTTCCCTCATGATTATTCTATATTTCATCTCTACTATTCTGGCCGTTCCATGGCCATGATCTCCTCTGGCCATCAGCTTTAGTTCCATCCTGACTGAGGGAAACCTCATTTCGTCTGGAAAGGTTCACAAGACTATGACAGCTTATATGGTAAGAGCAGCTAAAAACTTCTGTCCCTAATGAGTGACAGTGGCCATTTGATGAAAAAGAGAGGTTTTATGAGTTTCAAAGCAGAAATTTTAAAAAATGCATGGAAATTCTTACAAAAGTCTATTAGGAGATGTACGATAAAAATAATAAGAATGGAAAAATATTTTGAAACAAAAAGAAGTATGATTGAAAATTAAAGGGAGAGTGGATTAGGCAACAAAAAAAATGCAGTCTTTGTCAACATTTCTCCCTGTAGCAATACCAGTGAGTTACCATTTTCATCTTGTGCCATTTGGGATGGAAAATGTTAGAATAAAGGAAATGTCACAATAAAGGAAAAAAAGCCAGGCATTTTTATTACCAGTACTCTCAGTCCTTAAACATGAGATCTAAGCATTGTCTTTTATTAGCCCAAGTGTAAACCCCTACAACACCCATAACATCTACCATTTTCTTCTAGGCAATATGTCTATAATTTTCATAATCATTTAGCCTTTTTTAACCTACCAGGCAATGTTTTTTTGTCTACTTCCTTCAACTTCAGCTAAATGCTTATGCTATCATATACAGTTTCAAAAATACTGCATCTCACACAATCTGTGAGAAAGTTGGTGAACACTTTAGTAGCTGACTTGCAGTCCATCCTCTCCTACCATAGCCTGCACTGCCACCAACCAGTATCTAAGCAAGTTAGTTTAAAGCAATCTCAAATACATCTGCATGTCTGGAAACTGCAGTATAAATTTACCCTTATGCATCGTTATGGATTACATACAACAAGTGAAGGCTTTCTTTCCTACTGAGGTAGGCAAATCTGGAATGCAAACGGTAAATCCTGAATTTCAGACAAACAAATGATTGCATATCAAAACCCCTTCCCAAACTAGTCACTAGGGTATTGCATACATGTAAAGGTGGAAAGTTTGAAAGATCCAGACAATTGCCACAAACATCTTTAATTCTAACGGTACTTCTTACTTGCACATAGAAGGAAGTGAGAAGTCTGAAGGAGGTAATAGTAGCTAAATGGATATTAGCATATGCCATTACCTGATCTATCTGCACAATTACAGCAATCTGTGAATCCTAAATTTGCTTATCAAATCTGGCTTAAGTGCTAAAACAACCCTTTTTCAGTAACAACATATCTCTTCAGAGTGGTTTGGAACTGATGGAACTTAAACTTAGAGAAAAACCACATGGGTATAATGTCTACAGGAGCTGAGAGAAGTAATTGCTTCCAGAGAGACTTCTTTCCTAAAGCAAACTGAAGGGGGAATACAACAGTCAACTCCATTTCTGAAAAACAGGCATTAAGAGGCCAGAGAACTTCACCAAAAATGAGAGTTTTCCTCTTCTTTAACAGTGCCAGAAACAAAAACAGATTAAAAACATCCCAAGACACACCACAGTCATCAAACAAGAGTAAAGAAACAGTATCTCTGCTCTGAGACAGTCTCAGTGATTCAGCCAAATAGAATCATTTAGTCCTATAAATACTATAAATTGTTTAAGTCATGGGAGTTCTACCAATTTGCACAAGAGGATGTGACCATCTTTGTATTGACTTTCATGGCTCTGAATACACCCAAGTAAAAAAAAATCATCCTTAATTCTGCCAAAAACAACCATTTTCTCCCCTGAGTTGAGTTAAAACTCAAAATCCAACAGAAAATCACAGAATATGCAAGCGATTAAACAAGGTATCCTACTGAAGCCAATGGTATGTGAAATAAATAAATGCAAAATAAGTCTAAGAAGATAACTTTCATATCTACTGCTGATAACAGGAACGTTGCCTAGAAGCTTTTTTAGACATCTTCTCATCTTTGTAGTAAGACTGGTTTTCTACAGACTGTGGCTCTTTAGGAAGAAAATCTTAGTCTTCTTAGAAATTGGTTTGAAAGATACTATAAACTAAACAGAGAGTCTCATTGCTACAATTTCATCTATTTCACAGATCTCGTATTGTTAAGTAATATATTTAGACTGTGAAACTACTTTGACATCATTGAGGATGGCAGAACTACTTCTGATCACAAGCACTTCATTTAATCATTGTCAAAGAGAAAAAAGTCAATGAAATATGAACATTTTGATGTAACACACAAGCCTAGCTAAAAGACAAATTAAAAATACCCAGACTTTATATGTTCAGGAAAAAAAGTTAGTGAGGTAATATATACTATTAGAAAATGTGCCATTGTAGGAGGTGTTACAGTCCTGAAAACAGTGAACATTTCGCTGTTGAGATATCTTTACCGTACTGTGTGGCATGTCAATGTCAGAAAAGTAAAAAAAGAAATTGAACATGAAAACTAAGATATTAAAAATATGTAAAGAGACAGACACAGTTTGCAGTTCTAAGCTACCATCTATCCATCTATGCAAGATGGGATGTCACAAAAAGCATCAAAACACATACCTCTTCTTGCTTAGGAATGCTGAACTTGGCTATCTTTGACTTGGTCCTGGCCGAATCAGGCTTGTTGGAAGGCACTCCCCTATACGACTTGGTTGTCTCTGCTGGTAGCTTCAGCTTTGGAGACTCATCAGGGGCCTGGTCTTGACCGTCCATTGGCCTTACGTAAGCTGTTGGTTTCTGCTGAACCAGACTGGGCTTCGAAGCAAGAGATGGTGGGAAGTTTTGGACACAGTGCCCGCCGCCGTGCTTTGAGGGCCTCTCTTGCGCTTGAGCTCCTCCTTCTGAGCCACAGCTTAGCTTTGCTGTCTGCTGCACTCTGCTGACGCTGTCACCTAGCGTGGCCCTCAGCGAGCTTTGCTGGGCAGCGTTGGAGGAGGAGGAGGTGGGACTGGAGGCACAACGTTTTAGTTTCTCCAGACTGGGTTTTTGGTTTGCCAGTTTGAAATCACCCTTGTGGGACTCCACAGAGCGGTGCCCGTGCTTGCTGGCTCTCTGCTGGCCCTCTGAAGCGGCATTGTGCCCGGCCTTCTGCCAACCCATCGCAGTGCTTTTGCTCTGCTGCACAGATAAGCCTGCTGGCGTGGAGGAAGTGCTGGAAATGGAGGGAGGAGGTGGTGGTCTTGAGTCTGCAAGAAGATGTTCATCGGGCTTGGGGAGAGGTGTCTGATGAACCCCGGGTTTTGGAACCCCAACAAGGTGGCTCTGGTTTGATCGGTCGGTTAACAAGTCTTTCATTTCATCATAGTTGCCCAGTGTATTCTGGATGCGATTCGAGAGCTCGTCCCCCTTGTTAGTCTGCAAAACAAAAATTGAGTATTCTGCAATAGTCAGCCTAAGACAAACAAAATTCCCTGCATGCTTCTGCTGAAATCTTTACTGAAGGAGTACTGTCTTAGCAGCAGTGTTGAGGGATGAAATCGAAAATCCTTATTGTCTCTGAAGACACTTGTCAACATCTTAAATCTACCCTGAACTGGAAAGGCTATAAAGGGCCTTAGAGTATATAAAAAGAGAAATCCATCACTGGTATCATGCTGTAGTTAAAATATATTACCTGGAAACTAGAAAATTTATTATTGCAACTACACAGAATGGTTTGGATTAAATCTGACCATGATAAAACTTTTCCTATAGCATGGTGCAAGCTCTCCTTCAGCCATGAATGAAAACATACCATTCCTGATTTCCTCCTCTGCCTGTGTAAGTTTCCACATTGCAGCTGGGACACAGCCAGGATTTCTACCCTTTAAGATTAATCATTGTTTTTGAAATCACCCATTAACAACCTGGCTGATGAGACAGAAGCTCCATGAAGAAATAAAACAAATGAAAAAAAATACTGAAAATGGTTGAAAATCATTTCTTTAAAAAGCCACTGTAAGCAAAAGAGTGCATCATTAGCATTTCTACAAAAGACACTTTTCTGAACTCTACCAAGAATCAGGTTGTGATGTTTTTTGCTTTTACATTTTTCAGAGGAAGATGTTAATGAGACAGTGGTGCTCTCCTTTTTCTCTCCTAGACATGGAGTCTGGATGGGGAAACATTCATAGGCTTCAGAAGGCCAAGCTTTCATCTCAAGATCCTCTTTTTAAGAGGAAAACAGTAGCTTGAAGAAAGAAGGGAGTAAAAGGAGTGGGGAAGACCCCCTCAAAGTTATATAAAAACATGAAGGATGTAACAGCAATACCAGTCACTCTGGAAATGTGGGGATTTTTTTTATTTCTCTTCACAAGAATCACATAGATGCCCTAGAGAAGAGAAAATTGGTAAAGAGGCCTCAAAAATGGTAAGCATAACATACATCTAAAAAGAAAGTGTCTAGTTCACAACTTTAACTGAGGTAGGAAGTACGTTCAGCTTGAGCTGATTAAGAGGCACAGAAGGCATTTACGTGGGAATGCTTGGTCAGTATCGTGGCAAAAACTGAACAGATGACAACAGAGATCCTGGGCTGCTTGGAAGACAGATTCATGGCTACCTGGAGTTGGGCTTATTGATCTACAAAATAGTTGGAGGTATATACGTGTGTCTCCTGGGGTCACTGAAATGGCTTCTACGCTTAGGCATCTCCTTGCCCAGAAGAATTATCTTCTGGAAGGCACAGAGAAGTTTCCTCTTACCCAGCAGATCTCTTCTGCATCTCCAGTGGGTCCTTCAACTTGTAGATATCTGGAAGAAAGATGCATTTCCAGCTTCCCTCTAGGGAAGGAGATCTGCCCTTGGGCCTGTGCCCAGCCCGCCTCAGTCAGTCTGTGCCTCATGTTTCCTCCCCTCCTAGGAGCACAGCAACGAGGAGCACAGAATGGAACATGGTCCCTGATACCCACAAGTCTTCAGCACCGACAGCTCATGAGGCAACAATCTGTCCAGCTGGGTCTATGGATGTAAGAGAGTTTCTGTGTAAGTTTTGCCCCAGAAAACCCAACTTTCCTAAAAGCAGGTCAATTCTTTCTGATGGCTGCTATTTGGATTGGAAGTAAATAAAAGCCTAATTGCAGATTATCTGCAGGCTATCACTAACCCAGGCAAGTCAGTAGTTTGTCTTCATTTAGCACTGGAACAGGCTACTCAGAGACACTGTGTGTTTCCTTCTATGGAGGTATTCAAAACCCACCTGGACACTTTTCTCTGTAACCGACTCTAGAGAACCTGCTTTAGCAGAAGAGTGGGACCACATGACATCCAGAGGTCCAACCCCTATGATTCTGTGATTCTGTGATTCCACATAGACATGACATGAAGGTCATACAGAGATGCCTTTTATTGAGAGATGCCAGATAACCACAAAAATTATTGCAGCAAACAGATCTAATGCTTGCATGTGCTGTCAACTGGTTGGTGTTGTTTATTCCTTCTGGATACACTGGGGATATCCTGAGGGGAGAGATTTTGTGCTGAGCTGAGCTCTTCTACAACAGTGCACCTACATTCTCCTGGGAAACAGCTGGGATCTGAGGTAACTTGTTATGAGCTTTAGATGTTAAAGCCTGTCCTACTATTTGCTCTGAAATATTGTTGGCTTTGCTAAACATTCACATAGAGAAAACATAATCACAAAACGAGTAAGTAGGAAAAGTATTCTGTGCAAACATTTCTAACTTACAGTGCTCTGATATTCTGCACTGTAAGATGTATCCATGCATTTGAAGACCTGCAAGACCCATCTCTTCTAAAAATAAACCTGATGGTTGCATGGAAGGCCAGCAGATTTTTTTTTTCTTCATGAAAAACACTGATATGGTTAATGAGTCAAAGTATTCTACCCCGGAAATATCCAGACTGAAATTCCCACTTTTTTACCTCCTGTAAAAGACATTTATAGTAAAAGACACTGGATTTCCTGTAATCCTTCAGAGAGGGTTGCTATGGATACTTTGAAACGAACAGGATAAGGGGCAACCCAAAGAGTCAGGATTTTTTCAGAAAATCAGATGTTTCAGGAGTAGTGAGACATGTCAAGGTGAGGGAGGACACAAGATTTAAGAGATTTCCAGTCTGTTTTTGATTTTCAGATATGGCCTTCTGAATGGCAAATCCTTTGGCTTTAGCTCATGTTTCTCAAGCTGTGCAGAGGAATACAGAATTTAATCAGGGCTTGCAGTGAATGTCTGCTGTAGCCTCATTCCCCTGTGGAAACACCTAAGACTTAATCTTTAAATAAGGTAAGAGTGGTTTCAGTTTTGCTTTTACAGAATGGCTTCTGCTTTTTCAGTCTCTCCCTACAATAAGATCAAAATGACCAAGACACACTTCTGCGCCCCCACACTGAGAGCTCACAAAAGCTCGGATGAAGTTGGACAGCCCAGTAGGTCCATTCCTAGTGTAGACAGGGCATTCTGAGTATCCCACTGCTGAAGTTTTTGTGTTCAATACTGTCAGAATGACTGGTCTTCTCAAGCAGCTGTGACTGTCAGGCCAACAGAAACATGGGCAACTCATAGTGCTGGCCCGGGCTTTGCCTTTCTTAGTGTTTCCTTGACAAAGCCAACCGTAGGATGTATCTCTGCATCACCTTGTCTACAGTCTAGTCCAAAACACGGCCATGGTGTTTACAGTCGAGATGCATGGTTGGAGTCCCAGTTCTGATCTTCTCTTGGAATACCTGCTAAGTATCCTCGCTGCTTCTAGAGACTGTACTGGTTTTTCATCCACCCCCACTACGGTGGATGGAATTATACTGTGGTTTCACGAAGGTGCCTTCAAATATCACAAACAAATCAGAAACTACTGATGTGTGCATGACACATGAAGTCTGTGGCATAACAGTCAGTACCTTGGGACACAGGTAATAACCACAGTGTACAAAACATTCCAACTATATCATTTTTGTAAGTAATTTAAGTCCCAGTGTTACCAACTTTAGATAGCACAAACAAAACAGTGCCAGGGACCCAGCAAAAAGACAGGCCCTTTTTTCTGAGGGGTATATCTGATTGGACCTGCCAAATGGAAAATTACTAGTCCCCATTGCAGCACAGTCTTCACTAAATGCCAAGACACAGCTAACATAAGAGTTTCAGGCTTTTTTTCCATATATTAGCCCTTGATTGGTCTCACAGTAGACTTTTTCAAGTGGAGCCTTGAGGAGGAGTTCAAGACATTTCCCATGGTTTCTAAATGCCTTTGTAATGAATCTGAAATTTGGGCAGCTGGAGGTCAGCTTCAAGGCAGACAGGGCTGTCTTCTTTCAAGGGACATGGTTTGAAAGCGGTCGATCTTTCTTTTTTATTAGGGACTAGAAACACCAACAATCTGGAAGGAATAGCGAGTTAAAAGCTGACCCTGGGACACAGGCAGAAACACAGAGGCACTGAAGTCAGGTGCAGGAGCCAAGTGCCAGGTTGCAAATAGGGCACCTGGAAAGAGGCACTAAAGCACCCAAAGCACCAAGGACAAGAGAAGCAGCATGGAGGGGAAAGGCTTCAGGACACGGTGGATTTAACAGCAACTTGGACATTACTGGAAACTCACTGTAGAGATGCATGGTGCAGCTTTGATGCACAAAGTCAGTGGTTAGTTAGGGGAGAGGAGCAGCCTTGGTGGGATGCTGCTCTCTGGTCCTGTTCACAGGGGCTTGGCTTGCAGGCTTCTGGAGACAGCGGTCCTGCTGATCCTTCCAGCAAGACGTGGGCAGAGATGGTTGTGCCTCATTGCTATTTCCATGAGGCTTAAAACAAGAAGTCAAGTTTCTTCTGCCTTTCCTGAGGGCAAAACATGCCTAGCAGACAAATGTTGTTGGTAATGCTTATAGGAAAAAAAAAAATCAAAACAAGATATTTCATCACATTAACCTTGGCCAGAGCATAATGCTTACTGTATAGCTTGACTTCACACACAATTCTAACACAATTATTTCCTCCTAAGTGTTGCAGAAACAGGGCACCATCACCTTCACCTCTTGGTTTTCATGCCATCTCAAATATTGTTAGGATGCTTTTGTTTATTTCATCCTCATGTGCTGCTGAGCATTATAAGAAGCTAATATAAGAAAAATCAAATTCTCAATTAACCATAAATGTTCTATGCAAATTTTGTGAGGCTGGCACTTGTGGGAGGTTGCAGAGACCTGCACAATGCCTTCTACAGCCTGTGATTTTATACTGTGAAATAAAAAATAAATAAAAAAGAGCCACTCAGAAGGGAAGCATCTACCTTGTATGGTTCACTGAAGAGGGAGTAACTTGTGTTAAATGTGCCATCCTCCTGCTGGGCCTCCTGATTTCTCCTTTCCCATTCTTTCCTGCGCAGCACGTTTCTATCCGGCTCGTAGACACTGCAGCAAAAACAGGAATAGCTTTTTTAGAGTTAAGAATTAGTGGCAATGTATAAACCAGTGTGAATTTCAAAGTGAAGAACTCCGTTTTGCAGACAGATGGCAAAAATAAGCAAGAACATGAATCAGACGAATGCCAGTCCAAGCAGGCTGGGGAGGCTCAGGTCTCTGGGAATGCTGATGCTTTCTTCACACAGAGAATAGATAATTAAATTCTTACAGAAGAATAAAAAAGAAATCGCAGGGCAGGATCTAGTCTGTGCAGAACTTCTCTGCTTGAAATGTGACAAAGGAAATATCTAAGCAACTTTGACAAAGACTGAAAGTACTCTTAAGGCAGATGGTAATTACAGCTATGAGTAAATAGAAATTATGAACATATTTCCACTTATGACATATCCTCTGAGTGTTGTGTAAGAATGCTCCTTTTTTACATGGATGTGTTTCTGTAGTGATTCTTTCATTAACTAACTCCCCAAAGAGCTGTTAAAACTACATGCTGTAGTGGTTTCCACAGTTAGGCTGCTTCCTCTGATCTCTGTTAATCAGTCAAGTTGTGAAGCTACTGCTGAAACAATTTTTCTTTCTGATGGATTTGACACTATCACAACTTTATAGCACAAATAAATGAATACTGGCATGCTAGTGTATGTATGACTGGTAGATGTAGCTGGAGAGGGAATAAAATCACTGAACTACACAACCGCACTAGTTTTTAGAGATGAACTAGTCTGGTTCCAATACAAACCCACAAAATAAAAATTAACATTATTTCAGGATTCAGCTATAAAGTATGACATCACAACACAGAGAATCCTCTCCCCAAATTTCCTCAGAACAACACAGGTTTAGACATTTCATCTTGTTACATTTTATTCTGATCACAAAGGAAACCAATGCATCCAATCAGGTTTGTGTGTTATTTCAGGACAATGTGATGAGTGTGCCGATTGCTTATTTTGCTTAGCTCAGTTAATACCTTTTTCTCTGGCACTGTAAATCTGTGAAGTAGAAATATATATTAATGTCATGTAAGTTCACCATGTGCTTACAGAAAANAAAAAAAAAAAAAAAAAAAAAGTTGTCTTGCTAACCACTTCCCAGTTAGCAAAACATATGTTGCATTGGCTACCCACGTGACATTACCTAGTGTGCCTCAGGCAAGCCTGCAAAAAGGCCAACAGCTATCTGATTCTAATTCAAGACTTGAGAAAGCTGAAAATACATGGGATATGTTAGATGCTGGTAGCTTTAAAAACAATGCCTTAGCGGTCACCAAATGAACACAAAGCTTTATGTTTACTTGCTAATGCTGCTAACTCCTCCTGCACAGCTCTGCCCTAATAACAAGGTTTCACGTGAGGACTTAGGAAGCAGGATCAGACCAGCATCTGGTGGGCTCTCTGGTGACCCTTCTAACAGCCATCTAAGGGCAGATGCCAAAGACTGAGCAGGAGTTTATTATGAACACAGGATTTTGCTACAGCAAGCTGGAGACAGCTTTCAACCACCATTTTTTTCTTCTGCTTACAGTATTTTTTTGATCCTGTTTTTGATTTATCCTACATTTTTTCACAAACAATGCATGTTGTTCACACCAATACTCTCTCTCGAAAAAGCAGTGTAATGAGGAGGCATTCTTAGGGTGGAGATTGGGGCAAGAAAATGCGATCTTCCAGGAAGAAGGGTGTGGCAAAGGCATCCCCAAAGGGTCCAGAGAAGCGTTCACACACCGTACACACTGAAGAGGCCAGGAGGCCGGGTAGTTGCCATTACTTGGCAATGGCAACTTTGGCAACCAATAGTCCCCAGTCACTTTCTGACAACCACTTCTGTGTCTGCAGTAGGCTTTCTGCCACCAGGAATAACTGCTGTTGGGCGTTTTTTTTTCTGAACTTGCAGGGACCCAGTTATCACTTCATCCTCTGCTTGCCTTTCCTCATCCCTTGTTGACTCTTTCAGATGCTTTGCATTTGCACTGTAGCCTGCAGTCAAATAGAGACGGGCAGCTCCTCTGAGATTAATTATAATACTGATCTCTACCCAGTTTCTAGGAAATAAACAAAGGCAACATTCTTCACTACATCTCACACAAAATTGAAAATGCTGTGGTGTGATACTCCTGAAGTGGAAAGACTTTTTATCCCTTTATTTGATGGAGGCATACAAGTCTCCAATATCCCTTCATTTGATGAAGACATATTTGATGACGATATATAAATCCTCAGGTCTCTGAACCCTTGTATCAAATGAGATGCTCACTGTTGGCCACACAATTCACAGCCTGCAATAATTTGGAATGATTATGCAAATGGTGGAACAGTGTGACAATGCCTGATATGCCATCTATAAGCAGTAAGTTAGGAAGAGCTACAAGACGAGAGTTGCATTCCTTTGGTAATACCAGATGGCAAAACATCCAGCATTTGTGAGGCTGCTCCTTATTTGCCTGAATGCTGCAAGAGTCACATTTCCTTGAATGTATGTCACCAAACACATTTATTTTGGTTCAAGGAGAATACTGCCAACTGCTTTACAATTGTCTCCATTGCAAACACTTCAGTTAATGGAAAATTACTATTTTTAATAGTTTTCTTCCTTCCTTCCTTATTTTTTTTTAATTTGTAATTTAAACCAATCCCAAATGCCTGTGTACCTTTTCAATCATTTACACTGTGTTCATCTTTTCCACAGCTAAACCGTGTAGTTCACAAAATATCTCAAGACTTTTTTTCCCAGTGGAGCATCTGTACGTATGTTTGTGCTGCATGTATACATATATACTTTATATGCACGCTCACACATCAGTTTATAGATTAAGAGTTTTGCTACTGTGGGCCAAAATGTCAAAGCAGTTCTGCAAGACTAGGTGACCAAAGAACATACAAGCAGTCATCTCTCAAAAGTCAGTGTCATTTATATTTGTTTTATAGAGGTCAAACTCAAAAAGGATGAATTTAAATAGATTTCAAATGGTATATTGTTATTTTTAAAATGGTGTGCATCTTGCAAATTCATGTTTAAAGGACATGAACTGAAGCATGAGTGACAGGTCAAATACTTGCAAAAGTTATATATGAATAAATGTTGTATTATAAAAATCACACAATCCCGATTTTGGCACACTGCTTTAAAAACACACCTTGATTTATTCCAGTCCTAAGATCTGCTAAGAGGCACACTGAGAAGGAAACATCTACCAGTGCATTGCATCCAAACAACAATGTCTGAGGCCTGAAGCACTTTCAGCACAACTTGATCCCAGTTCCAGCAGCTCTCCCTCCTCTGTTTCTCCTAAGACACCCTGAAAAATGTCACTCTCAGGTGTTTTACAGATCAGAATGTCCATGGGTTGCCGAACTCTGAGGAGGAGGCACGTATAACAAATGTCAAGCTGTTGTGGTGACGTTGGGAAGGCCACCTTTATGGTCACACCCTCTGTGGCTGTGGCTCCCACTTGATGGGCTGGGGGCGTGCTGCAAGGGCAGCACTGCTAGAAGTGCTCACAACCTCATCATGCTGCTCTTGACACCAGAAGGAACTGCTTCCTTTAGTCCTTAATTAGAAATAGACACAGCTGGCTCAGGGGACAGCCTAGGAGCAGAGCAATAACCCTACCTGAAATACCTGGGACTGGATTTAATCTCTTACAAAGTCTAAGGAGTTATGTAGTCTCAGGCTAGGCTGAAAGCAATCATATAGAAAGCCTGAAGTTTTAGTCTCTCTCTATCTTATTTTTTTAAAGCACACAATTTCTGACTCATTTTTTTTCCCTCTCAGACAGCACTACTTAGAACAAGTGGAATAAAAAGGTTTAATGTCCGTGATTAAACGGATGGAGACAATGTGCCAGCTTTGGGGAATGCCCCCATGCTTTGCACTCCAAGGAAGATGCCTT
Source organism: Alectura lathami (assembly GCA_013399715.1). Classification (NCBI taxonomy): domain Eukaryota; kingdom Metazoa; phylum Chordata; class Aves; order Galliformes; family Megapodiidae; genus Alectura; species Alectura lathami. The sequence continues at coordinate 37,514 of VXAV01003818.1, forward strand.
TTTCCATCTGCTGAAGCACTGCACCTTTGCTAAGGTGTCACCTGCTTTCACAGCTGTTCTGTGGCATTAACAATGCTTCTCGACCTTTTCATGAACCACAAAATTGCCACATCACTGCCAGGAGAAGCAGGAAAGTTACACTTATGTGGCTACAAGATCACCATCCTCTAACAGCCCTCAGCTTTGAGGCTGTAAAGAACATGGATAAGGTAAATCAAGGGCAAGATTCCTAGTGCTCTCCTTGCCTCCTATCAGTTTATTTTGTGTGAGGACTTTACAACACACCTACACCTTCCTTCTGCCTCCCTCTGCACATAAATATTGTAATATGGATTTAGCAGAAGTAGCTTGTTTGTTATTGTGCAGTTGATGTTTGTGACCCAGAAGGCTGATCCTTCACCCCAGCAGCTACCTGTGGCACTTCATACAAAACTCTCTGAAGTCTAGACATATTTATCAAGAAAGCAGAGCTGACATCTCACAGTAGCATGGAAAGATCTCTTAAACTGGCAAGAAAAAACGTTCCAGTGGGCTTCCTGTGAGAAGGCCTAGGTGCCACTTGCAAGGGCTGAGCTGTTTCCCCTGACATCCTCATCTGTGCCCAAACTGAGCCTTCTTCTCTCACGCTGCACGAAGAGGCTCCATACAAAACATCATCAGACCGCAACAGCCGCTCCCAGCACTGTGGAAATGAAACCATTTCCAAGCTCCAAGGTGCAGGGCCTAACTGTCCCCCAGGGAGTGTGCAGAGCTGATCATCTTCCAAATGAGAAAGAAAAAAACAGCAACAACAAAAGAAATCAAAACCCCAAATCCACACTGCAAATGACTGAAAGATATGGGAGATTAAAGGATAAAGCTAGACCTGTGAACAAGTTTTCCATGAGGACACATATATCTTTAAAATGAAATTTTAGCACACAGTCCTTTCTGAATTATGAGCAAAGTTGGAACTGTTTGAAAACCATGAAAAAAAAAAAAAACAACTGGCAATATTAAAAATATATATATATTAATTATTATTATTCTCAACATTTCCTTGCAAATTGTAATCTGGCATATGATTCAACATACTAAATTTCAGGCTGAAGGGAGGGACATTTTCTTAAAGATGTAATAGTCTATTTCTCCCCTGAATTACCACATTCATGACAAAGTAGCGAAAAAGAGTAACTTGAGGGAAAAACTTACACAACACAATAAAAAAAACAGCCCAATCCTGATGCAGGACATTGATTATAAAACTGAATTCAGAATGGAAATTGGATTATCAGTTTAGGACAGTTGTTTTTCTTGTATCTCCGTAATATTTTAAAACACAAAAGGACTAGCCAACCTGAGACCTTGTGTGGGCAACAGCCTTAAACTTTTGGAAATTTTTGGAAAACAGTCAAATTTTGATAATTTAATTACAACAATTCAGGTTATTTTTCTTACTGAATTGCCAGGCAACATTGGAGTGCCATCACTTAATGTCTATTTTCTGCTTCACTCCTCATGCCCATGTTTTTTGCTGGCCAGTTTCTCAGTACCTTTTCGTTTTTCAGCTAGGTACAAACGATGCCTATTTGGGAACTAATTACTAATGGGTTTCGTTGAGCTCTTAGAGATGGCAGCCTTACATTTTTGAGCCCCAAATGTTTTCCCTAATGACATTTGAAGTATTGGTTCGATCACAACAAAGTGGCTGACTTTGATGACCAAGTGACATAATCAATAAAACACCTTCCTTGGTTGCAACTGACATTTTTTTAGACTTTTTATCTCGTTTAAACAGCAGAAGTTAATTTGAGGATTTTTACAGTATTTTTTCCCATTTACAAACAGAAATGCCGTGGGGTAAAGCAATTACTCTGATTTACTGTTTTCTCTTTGATTGAACATAAAGACGTAGCAGGGTCTCAAAAAAGCAGTAACTTAACAAACTGTGCTCCTACCCACAGACAGATAAAGTACCTACTTTGCTATTTCAAAGAGTTTACCTCCAGGCAGCAGCACAGAGCAAACATCAATCAATGACATGTGTCTAAGATGAGATTGATGTTTACTCTCACAGCTTTTCATCTTACATCCAATAAATTATTTTTCCTTCACCAAAATGCCTGGTTAAATTTCATTTTTCACTTTGCAGTATCAGTTTTAAAACTTCTAGCTTCCAGCAATTTTAAAGCCAGGATTCATTGACGCTTCATTTTTTACAGCCTGTTTATGATTTGTATTAACCATGAAACAGTGCCACGCAAACATGAATATGCTCGTGTGGAGCTGAGCAGGGCCAGCCACGCACTCGGTGGCAGGTGCGGACTGGAAGGGGCAAGATTGCTTTAATTATGTGCCTGGAAACACTGAGATGGAAAGCAGGAGGTGTATTTGTAGGGGTAGGTATATAACATCCACCAAACAAATGCATACACAAATACAGCCCACATCTGCAAAATCAGCCTCTGAACATTCAAAGTAGGTCTTTGAGGAGCGACACTGGGCAATTGGAAAGAGCCAAGAACAGTCTACTTGTGGATGCAGTCGTTATCTTGGAGGCACTCACACCTGGCATTCACAAAATGTGAGGGCTTTTCACCCAGCCTGACTGAATTTTAAATATGTGTTGAAATATTGAGAAAACCTATGACTGCAGTCAAGACTGGAATCTAGGTTGTTGAATCACAGCAGTAAACATCACAGCAGAGGAACATTAAAAAAGAATCCCATTTAGCTCAACATCTGCTGGTGCAAGAGCACCTCTTCCAGCTCTACTGCAGATAAAACACACACATTTTCTTCCCTTAGTAAAGTTTTGCCTAATGAGAGAAACTGAGAGATAATTCTGATTTTGTATTTTTTGTACCATTTCAGGACAAATAACTTCTTCCCATTGTACAAACCTGTCAATCCACACCTGCAGTATAGACAGATATCAAAAAATTCAGCATTCAGTGCTAATAGATAATTCCACACTCGATCCTTTACCATTTTTTTTTCTATTAAATGTTGGTTTTCTTTTTATAACCCTAAAACTGCTAGCAAAAATACCTGAAATGAATGGAGACCTAATAACAACATGGAACCATGCTAGAAGCAGAACATTACTATTTCCTTTAATTTTACATATTAAGACCTAAACTTCATGGGAAAATTTGGTGCACTGCCCTAACACTCTGTTGTTTGAAAGAATATTCATGTTTCAAATTCACCACTGTTAATAAGCTCACATCTTGAATGAGGGTTATTTTTTTCATGGAGTGCTTAGTTGTCAAAAAAAGATACTGCAGGTGAGATAGAGGAAACTATTCCTCTTGTTCCCTCATCCGTATGTTCCAGGAGGAGAGAAAAAATCCTACGACTGAATAGCACAAACGAGCGCACGGTGAAGCACCTTCATTTGATTTTGCTAATGTTACTTTTATGTTGTAATTCAAAAATGCAACAGCTGAGGAGATCAATAAGGAATCCTTTTTTCTGCCTAACCTGACACTGCTGAATTCCAGAGGCTGTTCCACAAGGCCTTACCTGGCTTTGCCATGCGTGCATCTGATCCAGTCTCGTATTACGTCTCTCTGCCAGGGATGTCAGACACAACGCCCCACTTGTCTATTTTCCTTTCCACAATGATTTCTCTTTTCTACACCATCCTTATGCATGTGAAACTGTTTCAGCTATTTTCTGCCAAGCCTGTGTGTTTGTTTATTTTTTTTTTCCTTGAAACTTCTTCTTTAGGCTCCTTACAGTCACAGTTAGTCAAAAATTATACATATTTTTAAATCAGCCATCCTGCTCATCTCTGTAAAGATGTGCACACACAGGCAAACTATTCATATAGTCTTAGTGCACATGCTGAAGAGTTTATGGATTCAATATTGCCATAAGAAGAATTTATTCCTATTGCTGTGTGACTTCTAAGGATGTCAGAACATTTTAAATGTAATGAAAATCTAGGCTTTTAAAATCTATTTGATATTTTCTGGCAAGTGTTTAATAATTTATTCAAAATTTCTGTTACTGACATATTTGCTGAAAACTGGACTTCAGTCCATGAAAATCTTCAGCAGTAGTTTTGATAATTAAACAAACAAACAAAGTTTTCTGAAAAATTGTCAAAATACTTGGTACCTCTATTTTTTTTTTAAGTTCTTTTTAACAAAAATGAACCTCCTTGATCTTGTTTGTCTCTAGAAATTCAAAGAGAATATTCTTTCAGTGGGGCTCTGAAAGCAGTGATGTGCGTGTCCACAGCTAATTGCAGGACTGAGAAGTACGCTGAGGTACACTTCACATAGCACAAATAATGTCAGGGCTCCGTAACCAGTAGAAAAATGTTACCACACAATATACCCTGGTGCAACTTGACTTAAAGCAGCAAAAGCAAAGACTATAATGAAACACTAAGGCCCGATCTTAGAGTACTTTGCCACTACAGAGACAACAGGATTGTTTATTAGAAAACATTCCTGGTACGGTAGCAAAAGAAGCAAAACCTTGCAGGGTTCCACAGATGACAAAGTCTCCGATAGTAGTTTTAATTTGTTTAGCTCCAGTCTTTCCGGCACTGTTAAGAACCCCACTGAAACATCAGTGAATGTCACTCGGAGACTCAGCACTTGACTGAAAAGGTTGCAAAATCTTGTCTATGTTTATATTTTGTGCTCTGTAGTTTAGATCAGCATTCAGAATTATCTGGTGTCCAAAAGGCATCAAAATACAGCACTGGCTGCCTCACGTGTGCAGTGCAGGACTCAGGACTGCAAATCTATAAAGAAATGTACTTTCATGGAAAGACAAAGTACAGTATTTCATTATGAATGTGTCAGCTGTTAGCAGTCATCAAATCTATGACTCATGAAAATGTCTATACATGTTTTATTAAGAAAGCAACATTTCCAATTTACTCTTACTGTAATGGGTAATGACTGAAGGTTCATCAGGGTTAATCAAGCAAATGATGTAAATTTTATATTGTATTATGTTTCAATTGGCTTAAAATGGATCTTGGGTGACAACCTTTTTTTATGTGTTAAATCATGATTTTCAGCATTGTGGATACCACACAACAGCCCCAGCGTGAAACAAATAATGAACAAGTTAGTGTGTAAGCAATCAGATTTTATATATTCCCAGAAAATCACTTCTTCTTGGGTACCTCCAAGGACAGTCACTGAGTTTGGTTTCTGCAGAAACAGAATCAATATTTTGAGATGCTTTGCTTTAATCTTTCTTTCCTTTCCTTTCCTTTCCTTTCCTTTCCTTTCCTTTCCTTTCCTTTCCTTTCCTTTCCTTTCCTTTCCTTTCCTTTCCTTTCCTTTCCTTTCCTTTTTTCCCTCTTTCTTTCTATTTTATAGATAGATGGAGACCTGACTATAGCATTTTATAAACTAGATAATACTACAGAGGAGTCCTCACAACATACAGGAAAGGCTGAGCTGAGTTTTACACAGATGCCTGTTAACTTGTCTACATGTTAAAAAAAAATGTGGATGATGTTAATAACTTCACATGCAGGTAAAGCAACAACCAAAGCAGTAAAACCCTATGCCAGCTGTATAGAGTAAAAAAATAATAATAATAAAAAATAAAAATCAGCCACAGCAAATCTCAAAATAATAAATTCACTAAAACCTGTGCTTTTGCTTATATGAGAACCTAAAATGCAGCTCATTATACAAAAAACCTGCGATTTTTAGCAATGGTGGTTTTTTTTGTTTGTATCAGTCTGTAAGCATAAAAACGTATTAGAAGGAATTACAAGGCAAGGTTCTGTCTTCATTCTGCTCAGCTGAGGTACGACGACAGAAAACAGAAGGATATATACACCTAAACCTAAATCTAAATCTGAACCTGAACCCAAATCAATATCTGAATGTAAATCTAGGTATCTATTACCTAATGCCTATGTAGACAGCTTGCTTTAAGGCGACCAAAAGGACCACTGTAGGAAGTCTGGGTTCAAGAAACTACAATAGCCATGGTTTACAGACAACTTCAACCTACAGTGAAGCAAACATATTTTTAATGTTTGTGCCTCTCTTTACACTCTGTTTCCACTTAAGAAGAGTGGTGGTGACATGGCCTTGCCACAAATCCAGACCAAAATGTAATGCATCAGGAAAAGCAAACCCTAAACATAGTCAAGTACCACGGTGTATTTAACTCAGAGAAACAGCGCGACTGTTCGAGTGCCTCAGTTTCAGGCAGGTTAAAATGTCCTTATGTATTTCTGAATTGGAAGGCGATGACACAGAGATGACAAAGGATTGCCCTGAAGCTTTAATGGCGGGGATAGGTGCAGGAGCCATTTCAGAGACACTGGTGCCAAAGAGGCAGATGCTGTACGTGGAAAGGCATCAGCCTGGTTCCAGCCCAAGGTGGGGAAGCCGGGGACCTGATGGAGCACGGTGAAGCACCGTGCCCTCCAGCAGTTGCCTTGTCTTGACTATTTTTTCTCAGCAAATTTTAGTTTTAGCAACCACAAGAAAAGCTTATGAGAGAGATGCTTTACTTTCACTCTACCCTTTGTTTGGAAGTCTAAGTCCATAAATGAATATTTGTGTCACGGTAAATTGTAAGGATATCATTTACATGAACAGTATAAGCTGTAAAATTATTCAACGTTTCACTTTGAAAGTGATAAGAAGTGTCTAAATTCTATACATTATTATAAAAGCATGAGAATGAATCTAAATTGTATATATTATTCTAAAAAACATGAGTTTAGGAACATCTACAACATCTCCATTTAAATCTTTTGTGGCAAAAATCCCCTTTTCTTATGCTAGGAAGCTTACAAATCTGTGGATTGTTTTTCCTGCAAATTTTTAAAATGTTTTAAAACATTGAGCTTCAGTTTGACTTTTTCTCACTCTGCTATTCAGGACCGTATAATTCTGTCCTCTCAGAAAGTTCAGCGAAGCTGGTTTCATTGGAACAACTTAGGAGGACAAAAATCCTTCTCTGACAGGTTGCGCACAAAAACCACCAGAATTTCATTTTTTTCTGTTTCGCTATGGTAATGTAACATAACAAAAAGGAGTCAAAATACACATTTTCTCACTGGTGAACAAAAGAAAAAAGGGAAAACTAGGCTGAAGGAATTTGCCTTGATTTTCCAGGTCAGAAAAGTCACGCTTAAAACGCTTAAGACACTTAAGATAGGAAACGAAGCAGTGCAGGAGGAACTCATCCTGTGTTGTTTTATTGGCAGATTATCAGCCTACAATCCCACAGTGCTCTGATCTTCATTTGGTTAAGAACGGATAGACTTTGATGATGAGGCAAGCTCTATCCTGACCACTCTCCAGGCACTTCACTGAAAGTCATGGTCACAGTGCTAAAAATCAAACACTTACAAGGATGCTAATCACACAGTTTGGATTTAGCTGCTCCCAGGCTCTCAGGCTCTGCAGTCTTACAAGACAATCGAAACCCCCGCAGTAGACACCCAAACTCTTGTTAAGAAGTTACATCTGAACCGTGTGGAAGGTCCTTAACATTTTAAAGATAAGGGATGACTCTGGTAGCTCTAACAGCACATTTTATTTTATTTTATTTTATTTCACCAAAAGCCAGCACACCTCTGCATGTTGGAGAGGTGGTGTTCCTGGAGGGGGCTGCAACACAAGTGAAAGCTGTGTCACTCTGCAAGCATTGCTTGCTGGCAGAAACCAGAAATAGCACCAAACAGAAACCTGACAGAGCTGCTTGCTGTGCCCTGCCACCCTGCTGGATGGGCTCCAATGACTTGGATGAGGGTGGGAGAGAGCACGAAACTGGATCACTGCAGGTGAATGGGATTTTTTTTCGATTCCAAACAAAGCACAGCATAATTCACACTTGGTAACTAGAATATCCCAGTGGAAAAAAGAAAAAAAAAAAAAGAAGCAGAAGCTGTAATTAGCAAGATAATATCTTGTTGCTAGCATGCAGCATTAAACAGAAAACTGCAACTACATTTAGCCCTCCTTAAAACTTTCCAAAGTAGCAATGTTGACATGGCTCCTCAGTAACAAAGGAAATGGCAGGGAATTATTTCCTTCTAGCTAATGGAAAGCAAAAGACTTACATAAACATATTATTTATTATTATAATTTTTAAATACAATTAAAACAAAATAAGCTCAGATAATTTTTCCAGTTTTGAATTTGGGACTGTCTCTTGGAAAACTGAAATAATTCTACTAACATTCATGTTCTATTTCATTGTGAATGAAAATAGTATCTCAGCAAATCAGTGACAATGATTGGTCAAAGATTTCTGGCTTTTTAAATAATCCTGAAGAACATTTTGCTGCTCCTGATGTGTGAATACCTCGCCTACCTAATTTGATACTAAGGACATACCATAAGAAACAAACAGGAAACTTTATTAGAGTCTCAGAAAAGAAATTTTGAAAGGGACAGCACACAAAATTTAAAGGAACAGAATAGCTGGGTAGACATATGAAACTGAAGATAATATTATTTAAACTTATTCATTTCAAATTAGTCTGTTCTCAAACACTTTAAAAGCCTAGGTTTAACATATTATGACATATCTCATTCTACATACACAAAACAGAAAAAAACATTCTGCACTAGGTATCTCTCTGGGGCCAAATTAAACAAAAGAGAAATTCCAGAACTTCACCTCCCTTAATGAATCTACTTGTTCAAATGCTGTAGAAAATGTATAATCTTAAAACATTAGCTGATTCCCTGAAACTAAAGAGAAAAGCACTTCACCAAGTTAACAGTCTCCCACTTCCAGTGTGGGAACGATCACACTGCATAGCCTATTTAATGTCCCTTGTCATGAAAGCTTACAAGGAGGAGGAATCTCCCTGAAATGCAGCTTCAATGTCTCACAGAATTTACATGTAAAATACAACAGGTGTGTAAAAAGAACAGTTTTTTTTTTAACAGGTTTCCCTGAACCTGATATGACCCAGAAAGTATCCTGCAGCAGAAGAACCAGCCAAATTATTCATGGTCCCCATTTGGGTCCCATTTTAGCAACCTGAGCATACAAGACATCTGATATCCTTTCACCATCTTCCCACTGCCCAAGTCTTTTTGATAACAGCCTTCACCCCAAACTGACCTGCAGCTGGGCTCTGAGAAAACACACACTGCAATTTTCAGCCTCAGCTGACAGGCACAGCGGTTACCACTCAGCAAACAAATCTGCCTCTCCTATTTTACCTGCATCTTGCTTTGCAGAGTGGATGAAGACAGTCTTAGCTGTGCTGCATCCAAAAGGTCACTGGTCAGGGCAGGAGAGCAACCCCCTGCTCCTCACAATATGGGAGTTACTGTCAGCAAGAGGAGGAATGGGTTTATCTAGAATAGTGTGTGGCCTGGGAACGTCTGTGGTGGGAAAGATGTGTTGTAGCCCAGAAGAGAACAAACAGGTTCATATAGGAGTGAGGTCTGAAAAAGGACAAATTGGGTTTGTCTAGTTCAGAAAAGAGAAGGCTGGGAGAGACATGATAATGATCTTCTCACCTACAAAAGCTTGTTGCAGAGCAGACAATGATGAATTGTGTTCTCTGTCTGCTAGGTCACTCAACTTAATTTGCAGCAGAGGAGATATAGGTATATTTTTAGAAATGCTACCTAACTAAAAAAGGAAGTGCTGGAAGAGACTGGCTATGTACTCCACAGCTTCCTTCCCAGCTTCTCAATTTCAGAACAGGTTGCTTGGTTCTCCTCCTGCCCTGGTCCCCACTAGCCAGCAGGCTGCTCCTTGNAAATAAATAAAATAATAAAATAGGAAAAACCCACCTGATGAACAACACAGCCCCCTGCCCTCTGTCAGATGAGCAGCAGTACCTTACATTGTCAAGTGGGAAACTCCTCTTTCATGAGTACCTTCCTGTTAGCACTTACGAAAACAAGACTAGTTCTCCCCAGCAATGGAGACATACTTCCATGATGAACATACATCAAACAGATTTCTTCTGGGCTGGGGACCTATGAAAGCCGCTCTGCAATCTACTTCAGGGAGTCCTATGTGCTAAAAAAATTATACTGTTATCCCTCAAGATGACCTAAGTATGCTTGTCCTGCTTTAGAGCTGAGAGATGGAATAAGGCCTATACACAGCCCAGCATCTGGAATAATTTTTTGGTTGCAATTGTATTAACATATGGGTTAAAGGACAGAGAAATGTTCTGTACTTCAGCCACAGAATTCAGAAACTGATTTATAATCACGTGAAAGCAGGAATATCTTCTCCATCATCTCCAAATGAACCAAGTTTAGGTTCTACAGGGACATGCGGGGCAAATAAAAGGAGATGTGAGAAAAACAAATAGAGTTCTTCTAAAATATCTTGTGTTTCTGGTCAGGAACTTAATCTCTGATGCTAAAAATTCCAGAAGGCTGCTACTCAGCAGCTTATATTTTCCAGCAGAAACTGACTTTTGATCCCTCAAACTCTGTGGTGCCCAAAAGATCTGAATTCTCTTTTACAACAACAAGGAAGGCAAGTAACAAGCAAGTAAAAGAGGATTTTGTGACCAAATGTCACAACTGCTCCCTCAGTCCCCAAACTTAAACTCATAACATCTTCAGGTGACAATAAATGGTATAACCTTGCTCAGGTCGAGTGTGCTATTTTAATTTATTCTGGGTAAGACTGGAATAAGATCCTAAATATGCCCAACTGTATACATAAAGGCAAACGTGAAGCACAGACCGTTCAGAACCAACTCAGGAAAACAGTCATCAGTGTGGACTTTGGGGACATCCAGGATGTGACTGAAAACCACAGCTGAGAAGAAGCCAACTGCCTCAAAAACGGAGTCCTGGAACATAACTTCACTGTACACTAAAACCACTGCTACTTCACTTTCTCTCAGGATTTACAGCTATGAGGCAAATAAAGACTAACAACTTCACTTTTGGAAATACGAAGTCGTAATGTTTGCGTTCTCCTGCCGTGTGTTGCAATGTATCATAGAGTCAAAGAATCATGGAATAATTTAGGTTGGAAGAGACCTTCATGTCCAAACAGCAACCTGACCTACCGAGTCCCATCACCAAACCATGTTCCTCAGTGCCACATCCACACCTCTCTTAAACACCTTCAGGCATGGGAATACCTCCATTTCTCTGGGCAGCGCGGTCCAATGCCTGACCACCCTCTCCATGAAGAAATTCTGCCTGGTATCCAACCTAAACGTCTTCCGACGATACTTGAGGCTGCTTCCTTACAGTTCTATTACATGTCAACTGAGAAAAGCGACCAACACCCATGTTGCTGTAACCTCCTCTCAGGTTATGACACATCAGAAGACATTCTACAACAAATAAATTAAACAATGCTGATTTCCATTTCATAAGCAAGGTGAAGAAACATTACAGTTCTCCCTGTACCCATCAGAAAAAGCTTTTTGTTTGTTTGTTTGTTACACTAACAGGCTTACATAAATATAAAGTAAGAAGAAAACAAGTTGTACATAGGGTGCAGATATACCATGTTGCCCTCTGTTTTGGGGCAGAAGATGTCTGATGAAACCTTCTGTAATGTGGAAATCATGGCATTTTTTGTCAGAAATTAATGTAAGCAATTTTTTTTTTCTCTGATTTGGATATTTTTTCAGTACCCGTTCATGGCATTCTATTAGCTTCCACCATAAAAAGAAAATACTGTTGGTAATATTTATTTGTAGAGACAAACATCAATGCTAAGCACTTAGCAGAACATTATGTTTTTCTGAGGATGCGCTTGGGGGAATGAAAGAATTTTATTGCACAATAGATATTATTCTGTTTGCACTTGCATTCCTCCAAACTTAAACCATTGACAATGTTTTATTTCTGAGAATACATCACCAAGAACACTGCTCTGATGATATTGTTAAGTATTCAAACAATTCCTGCACATCACTTACAAAAAGAATGCCTTTGGGTAAATATCTTTGCTTTCTCTTTTTCTTTGCCTTTCCTTTGTCAGTGCCCTTATATGACTTATTCTTGGAGAAATTAACCACATTCACTCCATTTACTGTTTAATAAAAATAAAGCATGAAAAATATAAACTATAAATAAAATCATCTAGTATTTGTATTGCACTAATTTGTCAGGGGTTGAATAAATGTTAATTATACAGCTTTTAAAAATCCAGACTTGTTAATGTCATTTTTAATTTAGAATGTTACACTGTAAATGTTTTCCATTGTGTTAATTTACACCTGTTATTACAGCCTCCATTATTAGGTTTACAGTGGAACAGCTACTTTGTGCCACTGAAATTTGCTTAAAACAGCAGAAACAATTACTAATTAGAAGGGCATGTTTACTTTAATTATATTTATTTCCTAGTCTAGTTTTATATGTAGCACACTATGAAAGTGTATGATTCAATTAGCCAAACCCATTTATCTTAGGCAATTCCTCAAATGAGCACTGCTTAGAAAGACAGCAAACTCTTTCAGCACTACTTTGCTTCATAAATTTTGTAGGTGACACTAATAAATACATATGGTGACTGGGTATCACTCTGTCTGTGACCTCAGTGCTTTTTCCCATCTTTGCTAATGCTTATTCAGTAATTGCAGATTACCAGAATTACATTTTATTCAAACAACGAGCCAAGCTGTTTTAATCAAAGATTTTAAACCAGTGACATGGAGAAACCGTCTTTAGCATTCATAAACTCAGAATCAATACAAGATAAGCATTCAGCTCATTCAGTTATCCACACAATATGAAACTACTACAGACACTCATCTACTGATACCTTGAGCGAGCCTTATGTATTACACAGTGCTTCGCAAATTTGCAAACCAAGTGCAATTTAAACTTGCTGGGAACAAAAAGTTAATGTCTTTATCCTTTACAAATCCAAATCTCTGAGCAGTTTTCCAGTGAAAGTTTAGTTATCTATCCACTCTCACAGATGAAGAATGAGGAGAGCCATAAAAAATCTTTGCAAATGACTTCCCTGAAGCTCATTCGCATTTTTAACCTGCAGTGAGGATTAAAAACAAAAACAAAAACAAACGAGTGAAGTTTTTAATTGATCATTGCCATTCCTAATCTACGTAAATGATACTGGCAGGTAGTGCTACATACTGCTGCTTTTTGAAAAACATTATTTCATCACCTATAACAAAATTCAGTACTCTGAACTATAAACTGAAGATGTAATTGTACAAGCCAGGGGGGAGCCCCAGTGGGTTTTACATCACAAAGGTACTCTGCCTCATTCAGCGTTCAGCCATCAAAGCTGATGCACTGATGCTGCATTTGCTGTTACCACATGGGCACAGCGATTGTACAGCATATGGTCATTTCAGGTGTGCAGCTGATGCTGGCCAAATGGTGATGATGGCCACAGGGTTATAGTTTCCCAGACTCCGGGGCAACCTTTGCTTGGGCAATGACATACAACAGCTCTGTGCATCAGCAATGCTGTGTGCAATGAATGACCAAACACCTGCATGTAGATCATCGCACTTGGGACTGCTGGGCCACATTTTATGACTTCCACCACAAAGGGAGTTCATTCCTTGTTACATTTCTCCTCAGGAAACAGAGCAAAACACGAATTATGAAAATCTAAACTTCTACTAAGATTTGAGCCAGTATCTTGCATGGCCAAAGATCACACACCTATCTACCTTCTCCTAACCCACTGCAATGCAGGAAAGAAAATGGTGTATAAATAGAAAGCCTGATGTAATTCCAAGGAAAAAGCTGCTATTAAAAAGTCAGCATTTTAAAAAAAGCTAACAGAGACATATCTCAGCTGAGGCAATTATTTTGTAGGTTAAGAGGAGAGAAATAGTGCTGCAATTGAAGATTTGTCTTCACAGGGGCTCTCAGGAAAGTCAAGGCAAATCAGCGGAGGGAATGAAGTCAGTTCCCTGCCAGATGAACATACATTATGGCACTTTATCCCTCCTCCAGAAGACAAAGGGATCAACTGCAGCGACGAAAGATCACTTGAGACTGGACCAAGTTGGCTCACGTAGGGTTTCAACACACGTCAAGGCATGCAGGCTGACTTCATGCATGCGGTGCTTCTAGAGGAGCTGGTGAGTCCATCCTTTCCCTGGCACTGCCCTTCCCCATGCCGTGTGGCAGCCAGCGACAAAGGCCGGTCTGATGGACACCAGCTCTGACCTTTCCCTAACAGCACCTTCTCCTGTATTTGCATGCAGAATGAGGGGTGTGGGGAGGTTGTGAGAAGTGCACTGGCAATTTGTAATAGCTAACTATCTTCAATAATGAAGCGTAAGATAACAAATCAAGTCTGAGTCATAACTAATTAAAAGAAATGGGAACTGAAAATGAATGCAATTAGTCAAAATTTCTGAACAGTGCCTTTATTATAAAGTCAATAATTAAAATGGAGAAATCAGTGTTTTGTAACACACTCAAGCCTATGCACAAACAAGTTCTGGCTTCTCCTCAGTGTCTTGATTTTCAGTATCTCTGCTTTCTACAGTTTTTCTTGGATTCCTGCTAATAGCTTTTTTTTTTTTTTTCCCCCCAAATAAACTGATGAGCTGGACTTAGTTATCTGTGCTTATACAGTGTCATGAAAACTTGACCATGGCACGTTGTTACTGCCTCCTTAATTAGGCTACTCTGTTTGCAACAGCAGGGAAGAGGCACGATCAATTAAAACTGAAATAATGCTGGCTGCATTATTTTGTTTAACTCAGTAATACATTTACATGTATTTTTGTGGTACATACAGTTGTAATGAACCTGAGTTTTAAGTGCTAGGATATATATATGCAAAGCAGGTATGTACCTTTTATAAAGGGGCCTGCAGGTGTTAAATTGCATGGAGACTTCAGAAGAATCTTAAACTATAAGAAAAATATATTGATGCACTCTAATATTTTCCCTCTGACATACACCTTCTTTTAAATGTAAGCTGGATTTTCTTCAACTTGGTCAGTATGAATCCCCCCCAAAAGGGTTTTCTCATGTGCAACAACTGACTAAAAGCTACTGCAATTAGTCAAAAAAATACTGCTCCTCTGATCAAATATTCACCCAGGTCTAATTCTTCTTGCTCAGCTAGAATGTTTTTTGACACAAAAAATCTCAGAAAAGCCTGGTATTTTCCTCAGCGCTCACAATGCTGGCCCAGAGCAGAGCTTCCTGATTTATTTTTACTCCAGCACTCCCCAGGTAATTTTACTGAGGCTAGCTGAGTGGGCAGCAGCACACCAGTGGCAGCCCTGCCCAGCTGGCCAGACACTCTGCCTTACTTCTGCAACTGGAACCAGCTTGGCACACAGCATTGCATTTACACTCTTCCTCACCTGCCCCTAAAACAAAAAAAAAAAAAAGATTGAGATGTGACTGCCTTTTTCCAAAGAAGGGGCTGATCTAAAAGTATCACAAAGGGTGTCCGAATCTCCCATCCAGTGGAAACCCACCAGCACAAACAGCATGTGCTCCTTACCACTCCTAGCAGAAAGCAGCAATATTTTAACCCAGGATCGCAGGCTCACAGGGCTGTGGGGGAAGCGCTGCCTCCATTATGCTGCGCCTGCGATCTGACACTCTGCAAGGCAACGCTGCTGCCTGGGGAGCCTGCCTGGTGCTAGCTCCTGCTGCTGTGGTGTGAAAGGCTTCAATTAGTGCTGGCCTCAGCGTGGCAATAACTCTCCCTGGGTGGGAAAGGAAATATCACAGACTTCAAGCCCTTCTCTCTCTCCAAGGCTTCGGTAAAGGGTGCATGTCGTGGAGCAGCATGTAGTAAAGATGCAAACTAAAATGCAGACACTGATTTCTCGAATATTTGCAATGCAGGGGAACTACGCTGACTGTGCTGTCAGTAGCTGTCCACAGCATGTGTACGTGTGCACAAATACGCTCCCCTCCGTGGGCTTGCTAGCTGCCTTGAGGCAATGCTGCTCCATCCGCACACGCTAGTACACAGGCACAAACTCACACATACACAGCTGCTCATTATGCACCATGTGGAAAAAAATACAGAAAACCAGGAGTTATAAGAGACTGGACGATGTACTGAGGGTCCACTGGGTAGTAAGATCCTGAAAGCCAGAGAAATGGCAAGGGAAAAAATAAAAATAAAAAATAAAATTTTTGTACTAGACCTATTCTAGATCTATTATATTATCTTCCAAAGAGCAAACACTTCGAAAACACAGATCTGAGTGCTACTGTAGTGATAAAGAAACTACTGAAACAAAACATTCAGACTATTCCAGTCCAATGGAGTTAAGATTCCCTTTATTCTGATTCACTCCGGAAAAAAAATAAAGATTCTCATACACAGTTGGAGACCACTTCAAAATAGAGATATATGCCTATCTTTAAACCATTAACAACCTCTTTTTACCATAGAATTCTGGCTAGCACAGAAAAGTGGGCAAGCATCATGGACTCAGATGATTAATAATGCATGAATCCCTCCAAATCAAAGGTAAACCAAGCAAAAATGACAAGCAGAAGGAGAAAGCATCTTAAAAAAATTACCAGAGAGCTAGTTTTGGATCTAAAGGCAACACCACGCCTGCCAACTTCTCAAAGAGCCTGCCAAGAAGCCAGATGCCATAACTGGAAGGATATTATCCAGAGTTTTACATCTGAGTCTCATGAATGCCTTTGAAAAAGGACAAAAAAAAAAAAGGATGCTGGCAGGAACTCAACTGTTTAATTTCTATCCCCACCCTAAATATTTATTTAAAAGTCAAATTAAAACCATTGCAAAAACTAAAGACAGGACGTGTAAATACAATGTTAAGTATTTACAATGACCCACAAGGGTGAGCAAGCCCTACCAAGACACTGGAAAACTCTATGGGAACAAGAGTTTCAGTCCTGAGGTCATCCCAAATCCCCTGTTTTGGCTGGGCTTCAGAGAGCACACAGACCCCCTGAGGAAGGACTTGCGAGGCCACATTTTGTAGCTGCGGTGCCTGTCCTGAAGCTGGGGTGGGCACTGCAGGGCTCAGCGCTGCTCCCCTCCCTCCCAGTACAGCAGCCATGAGGCTCATCCCCATCCCATGTTGGTCTACACTTGCCATATTGCAGGCATTACATGTGCCCCAGTGCATGAGAGCTTGGCTAACACAGAAGAGCGATGCCTTCATTTTGGCTACGCTGTAGGCACGTTTGAGCATATCACAGGGGACATGCTGATCACCCCTGAGACACAAACCAAATGTAAAACATCAGAACAGTTTAGACGGTCTACAGCTTCCTCCATGCCCACACCTAAAGAAGTCGCCATAACAAAGGAGGTTTGCTTACAAGTAACAAGTTGCAAAAAAAAAAAAAAAAAGGAGCTGAAGAGTCTCCACTCTGCAGCCAGATCTGAGGTTGGCTACCCCCACTCTGCAGCCCTGTCCTGTAAAGTGCAAGGTGGCACTGACAAATTGGATCCAGCCCCTCTAATCAGGAAGTGACCATAACACTTGATATTTTTTTAGAGAGAGAAAGAAAAATCTCCAGAGGCATCTATTGAACTTGCAAGCCCAAACTCTGATTTTACTTCATTCAGCCCTGATTTGGTGAACACGCACACTTAAAACACTTGAATAATTCCATTTAAATCACTGGAACCATTCCTGTGCATCACTTGAGTGAGGTCCTCTTAGGTCACAGGCTTGCACTGCTTATGCAAAGAATTTTTTGTAACCAGATTGATTTGTATATCCTGCCATCACTTGGCACTGAGCATTTGTATCCCTTGACGTTAACTGGCATCTGTCAAACTCTCTCCTATAAAAAAGTTATTCATTTGCACAGGTTTGTAATATGCAACTGCATATATTACTTGGGTAAAAGAAAGGGAGTTATTTTGATTTCTTCCATAAAGTATGGCATAAATGTAAACTATGAACTGCAGAACACAAAAAAATGTGGCGACTTTTTCACATACTGGCCAAGCAAGCAGTATTTTACATGACAAGAAACAAATGTTCAAGTAAAAACTGCAAATGGAAGCGAGCAAACCGGCACTGGACTTGAAGGAGTACAACATTCCCCAAAGACTGTGACAGGCTAACATGTCATATTACTAAAGACACCTGCTCTGTCTCTCCTTCTGTACTTCGTACAGACTTATTAAGATTCGTTAGGGCTTTTGGGGCTTATTCTTCTGAGAAAAGACCAAAAATAAGAACTGAAATGCAGAACTAACATAAATCCCCCTTTTAGCTAGTTCAAGACACTGTTTACAATGTGCACGCACCACTTTGCATTTACCATGAGGCTCCTCAATTAGTTCATAGGCAAGTTAACCTTCTATCTCCCAGCAAATATAATTCATGCTCATTTTATACAACACAGCATTCTGCCGGCTATTATCCATCATTTACAAGTGTTATTTGTCTATAAAAATGACACTAAAAAGTTGAAAAATGATTCTGTTCTGCCTGCTTCTGAATGTGTTTTAACAAATGGTACCAATGCAAAAGGCTGTAAGTCATGTAAAAAGCAATTAGTCAAAGAAGCCATAAATATTTTTTAAAAAGGATATAAATGATTGCTTGCCAGATAGTAAAAGCTCTAAAGGTTGCTACATAATAAAAGACTGAACCTACACATACATATTTGAGTAACTTTACCCCTGTGTTTAATCCCATTAGGATGAAGAAGGTAGCTCAAGCAAGCAACATTAGCCAGGTGAGCAAGTGTTTGTTATAAAACAGTTAAAATAGTATTCTTCATTATTTATCATTAATGAAGTTAATCAAATTCAGCGCTACTTACTCATGCATGCATTTAAATAGAAACCTGAACATGACATGCATATTTATGGAACAGAGATTGAAAGATCATTATCTGTAGGGAAAAAAACCCAGCAAAGAAAAGGATGCGTAAAATGTGTCTGTTATCTTATTAGAACATAAACTGTTTTGCTTAAAACATAAATATTTATTTTAATTAATTCAATTAACCTCAATAATAGCTTCCACACATGACAACTATAGCTAATGTATGAATTTTGTGATTTCTGATGAAGATGTAGGCCACAGGCACAGCTACTATCAACCAACTGGTCTCATCCGACTGAAGTTAATGGAGCTCTGCCAATTCATACCAGTGTGAGGATGGCCCATAGCCCTCTGCTAACTGCATCTCTTACATTGAACTGAAATACAGTACACTGCATGACAGAAACTCGAAAGAATAAAAAAGAAATTGTTCTATTTACTTTTTAGTTAACAAATAAGGTGAGCATTTCCCAGCTTCAAATTTCTGAAATTGTATGCCTTTTTTTTTTTTTTTTTTTTTTTTTTTTTTTTTTTTNAATACCTGTACAGAAGCTTGGAGAACAGACAGATAGGACTGGCAATTCCAGGGAGAGACTAAAGGATGAAAAACCTTTAAAAATACAACTATTAAATATTCGTGCCACTGGCATTCTGTATCTTCAGTGAAGTTCTTGCTCTATATATGGAGTGAAACATATAGTTAAACATATAATTGCAGCAGCTATCAGTTTTGAAAGAGTTCATTATAATCTGAGGGAGGAAAGACTCACTAGATTGCTAAATACATAGTAAAATATATAGACAAAGTAGGGAACAAAGACATACTTCTGCATGTACCTTGGCCTTTAAAGAGTGCCAGATCAATTCTCTTTTAAAAACTATCTTATTGTCCAAGTACCTGAAGAAAAAACAGTTACCTTCAATCATATTTTCAAGTCCTAACATGATTTTATTAACTCCTTTTTATTGCCCAGCTTAAATATTCTAATTGGCACACGGTACACTTACAGTCACTAGATATCCATTAGACTTTAATGGGGTTGAAATGGTCTACAGTATTATGGGGCTGGCAGGCCTACTGCAGTCTCATTTATAATGACGCAAGGTGAATGGGGCATAAAAACACAATGGTTACTGCCACTGTGAGAATAAAAGAAACTACCTCCAGAGTGGATCAATATGGATTGCTTTACACAGACAAGAGCCAGCCTCAGCAAGCACAGCTGACCAAACTGAGGTCTACCAGAGCGTGTAGGTACCAGGACGAGCAGGTCCATAGAATGACACTGCTGGTGCTGAGCATCTCATGCTGCCCAGAGCGTGTGCTGGGGTTTGCTTCCACTCCAGAAGCGCTATGCCCACCATGTGCTTCCCATACAGAGCAGTTACCCAATACATTACTCTCTGCTGGAAGCATGAGCCTTAGCTCACCCACCACTGAGATAACCTGCTGTTCTCTGAGTCACGACACACCATGTAGAAAAAGATGGGAAACAGACGCACTCTCTGCAAGAAGGGTTCTTCTTCTCTCTCTGCATCCCCCCAACATCACAGATAGGAGCATTTAGGTGCCTGATATGGGAAACACATTTGTGTTCAATATGCTGGAAAGCTTGTTCAGGAAGGTTTATGTTTTTCTTCAAAAACTGGCTCTGCAATGCTAGCAAGACCATATTCCCAGGGACCCAAATTATGGCCATTTCAGGAGAACAAGAGGTTTATGACCGTAAGAAACATGAAAGAAAGACTGAGGTAGTCTAATATGCCTATTGAAGGAAAAAGTGAGGGCTGGGAAGCTGTATTTCTGCAAATGAGAAAACCTTTCCCACTGACACTGTGGCTGTGTAAATGCCAGCCTGAAAAGAGAAAAACACACCCATCTGAGTTCCACAAGCTAGTTGTTAATTTAATTCATTTCCATGTGAGAGGTTTAAAATGCCCCGTGTTTTATGATACTTAGGAAATATTAATAAAAATCTGCAGAAATATGGAGATCTTTCTGCTGCTACATAAATAATTCCTCTGTCTTCACTCCCAGGGAAGTGCAAAGGGCACGTGAAGATTCATATCTTCTCCCTCTCTCTCCCTCTCTCTGTCTTTTCAGGGTACTTCACCCAATTCAACGTGCGGGAATAATCATGTTCTCAAGCAGAATCTTTTTATTAAGTCAATATAACTGATTCCACAATTTTAATCACAGAAACCTCCTTTTATCCTTTAATTAAGAAGAGCTGGCTGTAGAAATTGAAGTGGCGTGTGTACAAATATTTTCAGACACAAAGGAGGAAGCAAAGCTAGCTGAGCAATTTGGTAAGAAAGGAGAGAAAATTCTCCCAGACCTTCTGTATTCTTTAGTTACAAGTGATGAGACCATTTCTGTTTGGGTGGTTTTACACAATAAATTTTAAAGAGTAGTTGCTTAAGTACATCTAAAGGTTAAAACCTCAAGCAGCTAATCTGTATGTAAGAACAAGTAACTGTCAAATACTTAACCTTTTACAGATTAAAACTGTCTGCCTAACAGATGTGAAATCATCATTGTTGTAATTGTTATAAGTAGATATCTGAGCATTTTGTGGAGATAGATCTTTTTTTCTGAGCAGTAATTTTCTGCCCCAGGTCACTTGTGTGTTCATGGCTGTGATAAAACCACTGCCTTCCATGAAAAGTTATATGCCAGGACTTTACAGCTGCTGCACTGGTTTTCAGCACCAAAGTTATTGGTGGTAACGGGCAGTTTTAAATTATTATAAAATGAACTTGTAGGGTGACTGGAAGTGTTTTATTGTTCGGTTGCTGGAAGTGGTTATATAAGTGAATTTTCACAATAGCATGGCCAGGGTATAGGAGGAGAAAATGCTCCAACTTCTGATAAGCTATAAATGCTACCATAAAATACTGTTCTTTGTCCACTTTGCATAGAAATATGCTATTAGAATGTGTCTGAAATGCCATTACTTTACCAGTTAGAAGTATCAAAGATAAAAGAAAAAAAATATTCTACTACAGTAAGTGAGCATAGAAATGGTATTTTTTCCTATGTGCTACTTCTAGACAGGAGGGCAAAGTAGCCTGAAACTCTTCAGGTGCCACCCAGCAGATGCAGGTTCCTGCACAGGTCTACATTCAGGTCTGCACCCTGCCACTAGACCAGGCATTCTCCTCCTCAGCCACAGTGAAATGCAATCGTTAGAGTATCAAGTGGCCAAATCAGTTTAGAAATCCAGTTACATGCAGGTGTAGATTTTGGCATGCAAAGAGAGTAGAGGAGAGTAACAGTAAAAGCTTGGCCTTTGTAACGCTGCTGAGCATGCACTGGGGAAGTGGAGCTGCCTCAGACTGAGGTCAAACCTTCAGCTTCCTTTCCCCTTCCACTTTTTTTGTAGTTTTATGCCATTTTAACTGTAGATAACAAGGGTTGGGATTTTTCCTTGTGCTGGAGGCTGCACAAGGCCTGGTGTAGGCCCCATAGCTGCCCTTGGTAGACAAGCAGCCATCAATCCACACCTCTCCTGAAAGGCCTCGGTTTCCTTCAGCAGGAAATCTCCTGCAAGCATTTGTTTTGGGCTCCAAGCCAGACACACAACCTGCACTTTTTTTTCCTATCGTCCAAGTAAATATGGTTTTGAAACAAGAAATACTTATTTTTAACGCAGGTCTGCTCTGCAGTTCTATAGGTATTACTTGACCAGCATGGTTTCCTAAGCAAGACACAGCATAAGACCACAGTGTCTATGCATCAGCTGCTTCCCTTCTCCCAACAGCGACTTTGAACCTGCTAATTGATTTCAACCAAATCTGACAGAGTTTTCCAAAAAGTCCTACAGAAAATCAGGGTGTTTTCTCCCCATGCCCATGAACGGTAGCATGAGGGAGCTACAATCACTAGCGAAGAGTTTATGGAGTAGGGCTGGTGGGTTAAGCATGAGGAACAACGGAAGGTCTAGTTCTGGAAAGTCCAGTGCTCTGGGAAGCTTTTTTTTCCCCCTACCTAGATGACTGATTATTAATGATTATTGTAAAACCTATAAAGATTATTGTAAAGATTGTCTGTAAGGATTATTGTAGATCCTGTGAGTATTCAAAGCTCAATCACTAAAGATTTCCACTGAGAATGGAGGTTTTGAAGAGCAATAAAACTCCAACAAGATCACGCACACACTGTCTTGCAAAATACTCTGCAGATGACCCCTTGCATCTTGACTTGTCTGGAAAAGATGCAAAAGTTGGTGCATCACCACTGCCAGTCAGAGAGGTCATTTCCAGGGCACGATGAAGGAATATGCACTGACCTGCACTCGGCATCGATGCAGTTTCCATACAAGTTTATTTGTGAGCTGAACTTGAGCAGAGAATGCCAGCTGTGCCATATTGTAAAGTGGATTTGTCATGTGGATTTATCCATACTTTGTCCATTAAGTCACCCTTGGGAATGAGCTCTAGTTAGAACTCTCTGATAGATGTGAAGGGTTTTTATAGAGAAGGAAAAAAAAAAAAAAAGAAAAACAGAAAGGAATGCAGTGATTCCAAGAGACTGAAAAAAAAAAAAAAAGTATTATTAGCATCAAAAGGCATCTGAAATATAAATTATTTGAAAGCACATCACTTTATATATCCTGTTAATTACATGGTTAATATTATGGAATCTGACAACTCCCTATAGACACTAGGACTATTGATGAGTTCCATTTTGTGCTAGAAATTTCTCTCTTCTTGTGCAGAATTACCTCTTTAACCTCTTTCAGTCCAATAAATTCACATTAAAATGTGACCAGGAGTGACAACCTTGGGAGAGGACTAACCTCTCCCTCTATCATGTCATTTTAGCCTCAGTCTCAGATTGGTACAGCACTCCCACAGCTATTAGCTCAGCTCTTCTCCTGCCTCCTGAGTAGATGAAACAGTAAGTCTAATTAATTTACAATCCTTAAGTACAAAGGTAGCTATCAGCAAAACTACATTAAAATCAAACTAGCAATAAGGTAATTTTAAAATCATAATTTTCTGTAATTTTCTCACTAAACACTATCTTAGCTTTGTAGCTGAATATTTTCCAAACTCTAGCCTTAGAGCTATGTGCAAGTCAAATATTTCATACATCACAGTACATCTAGCTCCACAGAAAAAAAAAAAAAAAAAAAAAAAAAAAAAAAAAAAATACTTTTAAAAACAAAAANAAAGAATGACAGATACTCTTTAATACAATGAAATGCAATTTAAAGCCAAGTCAATAAGACACTAACCTCTTATCCTCAAATGAGGGCTACGTTATACACCATAGGTTAGAAGTTAAAAATGAAGAGAATGGTTCTTGCCACTCATAATTCAAAGACTGTTGTCAAAAGCTTCCTGTTCATAGAAATTCTATCGGTTTTATTCAGCTGGCAAAAAAACTGTGCAGTATTCTAAGTAGCTCAGACAGACAGCTTTTTTAGCTATACAGTTCAGAGCCAAATTTTCCTGAACAGCATAAGGACTTGATTTTACTAATGTATACATGTTGCACTCTACACGGTTCCAGAAATAACCAGCATCCGTGAATGCAAGCTGGGGTCTAGGGAGGATACACGCTAACAGACAGATTCCCTGTTCTGCTTTGTGCTCTGAGAGACTGCTCACAACCAGCAAAAAAAATCTCCCTGCCCTAAGAAGCCCTCCAACAGCACAAGGCTCAAGGAGGAAGCTCTGCTGCTGTCCAGTTCCCTACCGCCTTCTCAGTGATGAGAAAATAGAGGATACTGGCAGTATCCAGGGGATCCTGTACATTGCATTTTCCCTTTCCGCTACGGCACAGCATTTCTTAGGCTTGGTCCTACCCCTTCACTGTCAATGGAGCTTACGTAAAAGACTGGGAGAGGGAGCAGAAAGCTGGACAAGCCAGAGATTTCAGTGCTACAGTCCAGAGGTGGTTGCAGGCAAGAAGATGAAGGTGTGAAATCTCAAGCTGCTTGCTAAATGCTGTTTGGTGTGACTGGCCCTGAAGAATAAGCCACTGCAGCAGGAACAGAGAGAAATGTTCTTGCTGAACAGAACAGGATGCTTGTTTGTCCCCATCTTCTTTCTAGAAGGAAATCATCTGCTATTGCTAACGCTGAAATCTGTGCATCACGCTCTTGTCTGCACCAGGTTGAGGAGGATGACAGGAGTTGCCAATTACAGATAAAGGCTATCTTCAAAATCTGGACAGAAGCCAGCAATTTTGCCTGCCACATAGTGACACTTCTCATTCTTACAAGAAATGCCTAGAATTTGGTACGGACATTATGTTAGCTATATTTTACATCTATATAAGTAAATTCAGTTAAATAATGGCACATATGTGTGCAATTTTCCACATACCAATGCCAGCACCCTGCAGACTGTATGGCAGGCTACTCAGTTTACATCCTCATGTATTTTGCCTGCTCACATATAGGCAAGCCCTTCGTTGTCGATATTCTTTTAGAAATCTGACCCGTTGTCTGCTGGGAATTATTATGTGTCTCACCAGAAAAATCTGAAGAGGGGATAGTTCCTGCATGAGAGCATGAGGACACGCATGCCTTTATCCTTATGCGCTGCACATGCCTTTTCCCCAGACACATACCTAGCAGGTGCAATCCAGACCTTCATTTGTCACTCAGACACCAGTAATGGGCTCTCCTGAAATACTTTAAATACATTAGATTAGATGAGAACTATCTTCTCTTTTTAGACCATCTCAGCATTAACAACAAAACTGGGTATATTTTCCAGGCAAACATTCTTTCTCTGGAAATCTAAAAGATAGGACAAATGTTTCTGTCTCCTCTGAAATAACATTTACAAGTCCTCACTAGAGAGAAGCAGCTGGCTTCGATTAATCTGGTGGGGAAACATTAAACTTAATAAATATAACAACATTAAGATCTGAAACTTCTTCTAAAATATTTAGGCACTGGGATGAGCTGTGCAGCTGCGGGCAGAGTCAGACACCGAGCTCCCAAAACGCAATTCATAGTGCCGTGCTGGCTGCCAAAATTCCTGCACTGAAGATGGGGAGAAGCCAGCACCCAACAACAAGGCTGTCAATGCCCAGCAGGCTGCTTTGGTAGCCAGACCCTGTGCCTGCCAAAGGGAGGAGTCAACGAGAACTTTGTTTGTGTGATTAAACTCCACCGTGAAAGCAGGAGTCACAACTTCAGTCTCATCTGTGCACTTTCTTGGGCAATGGGGGCAGACTGGAGATAAGTGCATTTCCCCCAGGAAACAATGCCATCTTGGATGCCCAGCCGGGTTGTGTAGGGTTTCTGTATTGGGGATTTCAGTAAGTTAATTTCGCAGGCACTGTGTGCATAAACTGTCATGTTGCACCTTCCTTCAAAGCTATAACGGCTGAAGCAAGGATCTGCTTTGGTGGTACACGACCAGCTGAATTAACCTCCTGGCATAAACCTGCAGTACTTGGTTGAACAAACAAAATCAAACCCTGGTCTCCAAACAACTCAGAGTTATTTTTGGCTGATGTGGCAATCGTTAGGCATATTAAACGACAGGTATAACGAAGGTGATTTTTAGTGGTTCAGGTAGGCAGCTAGCATGTTAGTACCCCATTCAGCTTCCAAGCTAGGTATGTCTCCAGGCTACTAACAGGCATCCTTTGTGGAATACATGCTGTACTTTGACCTTCTAGAGCTGTTTGCTTTTTCTTTAGACAGGAGACCTGAGATTCTTCTGTGCTCCCTGAGTGTATGCTCCCCATAAGCAATAAAACTGTGCCTCCTGACTTAACTGCCTGACTTTCTCAGTAACCACACACCTTAGATTGCAGACTTCAGGTTTAGATGCCTTACTGTCTGAAGTACTTTTCAATGAATGATCTCCTGACTTTGTACCATCCTTAGAAAAGGCAGTCTCGTAGAGAAGCCTGGTTCAAAACCCCTCCACGTCAGCCTGTCAGGTGTTCCAGCTGGCAAGAAAAAGGGTGGAAATGCATACAGCAGTTTCCCGAAGTAGTACTCATTTGACACACTGGCAGTGTCAAACACACACAGCACGTGCCCTCAGGAAAGGTTCCTCTGGCCCACATCCTTCTGGGAAGCTTTGGGTGCGTGGACACAGCCCAGTGGGGCAAAGACTGAAACAGGGCTTCATGTGTAGCACTGTGCAGCCTTATGGGCTTAGGTCTCGGAGAAGCATAGCCGTTTATATGTGATGCAGAGCAGAAAATACAACATCTTGCCTTCTGATAAAAACAAGGGACAAAGCTGGTGGGCTCAGATGTTGCTCTCTGTGAACACAGCCAAACTCTTTACAAACCTACTGACGCGACGCTCAGTGTGCGCGGTGCCAAAAAATCTCAGAGCATCACTTGAGATAAATACAACCCCAGTGTTAATAATAATACCATTTGTTTTTATCATCACTCTGTGTATTTTTGTAATATCTTTCACTGCATCTGGTCTGTATCAGCTGTCTGGTAATTGAGTGTTGTCAGTAAAATTATGTAAAATTAATTTTGACACCCTTTCTCTGAAGTGTCTGTTCTGTTCTTCTGTGTCCCTGGAATGAAATGTTTTGATACCAGTGATTTTCTTCAAAGAAAACAGCTCTCAAAGCTCCTGTTGCTACCCTGCTATCTGCAAGTCTGTTGAGCGTGTCCTATACTGGCTCTACCTCCTCATCTTATTTCTGCTGAACGAGTCCGCTGTGTTTTTTGAAGATCCTCTTCTATGTCTTGCCATTATTAAGACAAAGTCAGTTTCTGTTCACTTCAGTAAAAAATATGGCTGATGCTAATTTTTTGGTGTTCAAACCATTCATCACACTAAGAAAAGCATCAGGTGCACTCTTTGCCTGTTGGAAAAAGACTGATATCACATGTACTGAAGACCTGACCAGAACACGTCCCATATGTGGTTGCTTTCCTGCTGCTTGATTGCTGAGAGCTGAATCTTTGCAAGCAGATCATATTTATGAATGCATCATGCCTCACTATTTCCTCGTGCCAGAGACACATTAAAGATCTACTTAAAGCTCCCTTCCTAATTTATATTTCTTCTGTGAGTTGCTTTGATTTGAGAAATGTCTTTTGCTAAAGGAAAGCCATCCATTGTTTGGACTCCAAACGGAAATGTAGGTGTTTAATTGGTGGATGTGGTTTTCATTATACTTTTCATCTCCACCACAAACCCTCTTCATAAATTGTGACAAGTCTGTTGGCAGCCTGCTGCATCAGACTGGAGGTAGCTGACTTGATAAGCATGTCGTCCAGCTGAAGGAAAACATGAATTCCCTCCAACTTTGCTCAGAATTGCTAATTAGCTTTAAGGCAGTGTCCTGAATTGGCACAGAAAACCACTGAGAAAAAGTCCCAGGGAGATGTGTGACTATAACTCGGTAGGGTCAGTAATACCTTAAAGGCTTTTTGGTTTATTGAAATCACGCAAGCATCTTTGCTCTAAATGTGCTCCTTATTTACACACAAATGCAGTGATTTACAATCCAGCACAGTCCCCAGCTTCATTCCTATGCAGCCCATATCATGATGGTAAGTAAGGCTCGTTTGCCAGAGAAAGCAAAAACGGAAATGTTTTCACTTTTATAAAATCGGTCACCCCGTCTTACAGGTCTGAGGTCCTTTTCCTCTTCAGTGAATGCAGAGGTGGAGGTAAAGCAAGCACTAATCTGAGCAGAGTTGCACTCCTGCTGCTGCCATTTCTCAATGGGGCTTGTTCCTGCCCCAATTCAGTTAAAAACCAACCAACCAAACAAAAAACCTCAACAACCTTCCATTAACAGAAGAGCTGTGTGGGTAGGAACAGAAGGAAACAGAACAGAAAGGGGAGGTCTTGCTTTAACCATTCTTGGATAACTCTTTGCACTCCTCTTGATCTTTTCCTTACTTTTTCAGCAGTAGAATGGCTAGGGCAACAAGCAATTCGCTCATTGCTCAAAAAGAATTTGTTTACCTAGGAAAATGTTTAAATCTGCAGGAACCAACCTGACTCTGGGCCCCATGAATTACTACAAAATAACTCACGCGTCCAAGACAACAATGGGGAGACGGGCTGGTTGAACTGCCAAACTTGAAAATATTGAGTGGAAATGAAACAATCCCAGTTTTTCTCTTTCTAAAACAAAGACTTTGAAAAAGTCATTCAGTCTTGACCTGAAACATTCAGTTCAGTCCCTGTGCACACCAAAACCCACAGTCTGGAGTGTAAGCAAATTAAAAGAGGAGACGAAAGCATTTGCCATAGCATTGCTACGTCAGCCTCCACTTCAATGTTAACTTCTGCGTCAGAAGACAGAGGCACCCATGCTAGCAAACCGGACATGGTCTGAGCCCTGGTGCCCACGCTATTTAATCGTCTGCAGGTGGGCCAACACAGCACGTCGGCCAGCTCTCTCCCACCCTGTGTCTGTGCTTGGCATTTCCCTTAGCCAACTGGCGAGGAAGCATGTCCAACAGGCAATCTGCACGCGGCCACCCTGTTTTCCACCACATGAAGCTAATTTGTGCCAGGCCAGCTGACCTACACAGCAGAGAGCAATCCTTGGCCCATTTTAGTATCTCCGCTGTGGCCTGAAGTTCACCACTGCCGAACATCATCAGACATGGCAGGAGGATATGCAGTCATAGCACAGCACTGCTACGCTCCGATTCCCTCCCACCTGTGACACCCTGACCTCCACCACCCTCAAGAAAGTCCTCACACATTCACAGCTCTTAAGCTAAAGCTCTCCTGCAACATGAAGTGATACAAACTGGGGAGGTGCTCAGGATGCCAGTGCTCTGAGGTGATAAGAGCATTCACCTGACACACAAAAATTTTCATCCAAAGAAATCCGATGGAGAATTGGATTTGAACTTGAAAGGTTTTGAGGTACAATTTGCATAAATGCCTAAGCAGTCAGGAAGGGCACCTTTATGGGTGCACAGTTGTTTATATTCTCAGGGTGAAAGTCCAGTTTAAATGGGTATGGGCACACTGAAAAATGATGCTCATGGCTTCAGTCTCCCAGATGTGCCACTCTCCTGGGACGTAATCTGGAAATTGACGTGAAAAGCAGAAGTCAGCAGTTTTGCCAGGACTCCCAGGCAAGCCAGTCACAGCGGAAGCCTGACATCCAGAAGACCTGGAAACCAGCCAGTTCGTGCACAGCGTGTCCATCCTGTATGCTTGCATTCAGGTGCATCAGATTTATTATGCATGTGCAGATCACCTGATTTATTACCGTGGTTTATTACCAGGTGCAGCAAGGCCAGCATGTTCAGAGCATGTTGGATTTACTGCACATATACAGGACATCTGTGAGCGCACACGATCAGTTTTTCTCCTGAGACTTCCAAGGAGGAAATACAGGAATCTTACTCAAACTTCTTGATTCACTTTGGTTCTGTGCTTCTCTGCATGCAGACAAAGACATCTGGGGTAAGGCAAATGCAGCTACTTCAGCGTACTCTTACAGTGTATTGTGAGAAAACTTCTTTGTACTTTCAGTCCTCAGGAGGGAACTGTGAGCATATATGGGCGAACCAGCAGCATTTCAATAGAGCTAGCCTGTTCCTGTACCACAGAGCAGATCCATTAGCACCTAATGAGTTACGATGACTTGAGCTTTAACAGATGACTTCTCTTCCGCCAACCAAATTACAGTAAAAGCAGCACTGAAATTTTATTATCTGGTTTTGCATTTGAATATGAGTTGAGGAAAGCACCTGAATTATATATTTGCTCAAAAATCACAATTGTATTTTCAACAGAAAAGAAAGAATGAGAGGTGTGTTTCCAATTCATTTCTGAAAGTGGGAATTTGGGTACATTTGACCGGTATCCAGGGGTGGGCTCCGAGACAGTCTCTGATCTGAAGCAGCAGTACTGCAGCAGTACTCCATAGTACTACAGCAGGAAGGATGTTTAATTAGTTCCCACTGGTTCCACATTTGATGCCCTGAAGAATATCCAATACTTATCACCATTTCAGTAAGATCAGCCCTAAGGAGTTACCATCAACATCAGCCCACGGCGGCTGTTCTAGGCTATTCTGCAGGCTGCAGCATCACGTACATGGAGGCAGCATTTCTTTATGTCAGGTCGTAGAGGAAGGGATTGCTCAAGTGCATTCATTGCCTTTGATCTCATATGACCTCAGGCTCCAACTCTCCCACAGATAACTCCACAGCACTGAGATACACCATCCTATAGCAGGGAATCCTGCTGAACCCATGGCAAGGGGTTGGACTAGATGATCTTTAAAGTCTCTTCCAAACCAAGCCATTCTATGATTCTTCAACTTTTACCTGTTTGGACCATTGCAGCCCTAAACTACAACACGTAACTGACTGACACTTAGCATACCCATCTACCAAGAGCTTTGCTAAGGATGTTTTTCTGCTGCTACACGTATATCAGCTTGCACAATCTGGCTTCATAGGAGAGGTCCAGCTCCAGCTGGAATGCTAAAGCAAACAGCATTTCCTAGGCAGGATGCTCTGACTGCGAGCCCTTTTTCTTTACAGCTCTTCACTGGCTCCCGCTTGTCCTCACCACCAAGGCCCCTGGTGGCCTATCCCCATCATTATAAAAACTCATTACAGGAAGTCATTACAACAGGGCTGACCCTATTCTCCAGTCGGCCCATTAGGGCAATTCACTCTCCAAGTTCCCAACTGACACCTTCAGGGTATCCTTGTGCTGCCACTCATGCCTGGGAGGAGCCCTCGTAAACATGCACAAAACCACTTCATTGTTCTTTTTGAGGTTGTTGCTCAGAAAGTTCTGGTTTTTCCCACCGTGCCCATACTCCAACATCTGGCAGCACTGTCAGGCTGGTGGCTTGCTGCGACCACTGTTTATCTGGGTGATTACGGTACTACCTTCCCTTCCTAACCAGTTTTGCCCATTTCCATTATGGTCTTTTGTCCTCCACGACCAGCGTTGCTGTGTGTCTGTACAGCACCAAGCACAGCAAATCTGGGTGCATACCTGAAGATGCAAAGTCCAATGGTGATGCACGAACAACAGCAGCAACAAGCAGAAGGGTAAAATAACCGCTGCCACCCTCTCCCGGGGTCAGTGCAGAGCACCAGCCACTCCAGTTCATGAATCAAATACTGTTTATGATGGGGACATGAGCAATTTCTTTATTGTTTCTCTTGGGTTTAAGATGTTTTCTCTTCTGGAAACTTTCAATCTTTCAATCCAGTTTAATTTCAAATTATCCATGCTCTGACATTAACTACATTTATTAATTTACCATTTTTCTTTCTCTTTTTAACCCAAATGATGATTTTTTTTTTTTTTTTTTTTGCTATAGGTTATTTTGCTGCATGTGAGTGCAGCAGAGAACTCATTTTTCTAGTTGCTTTGACAAACTTGACATCTTGCAGCTGCTTGCAATTACATCTCCAGATAAAAAGAATTCTTAAAGCCCTAAGGCTACAGATGGCTTCCTGGTGAGGGGTTAATTCCAACTTTGGATTAAAGCCTTTTTTGGGGGGTCACTCTGCTTGGGCTGTTCTCTTCAGTCTCTCTAGTCCCCTTTCCAGTTCAGCTGTCTCCCTTGCTCTAACCCTCGTTCATCTCTGGTCACAGGGAGGAGAAGATCCAGAGCATCCATCCCTGCCTCTTTGCACCCAGAGGTACCCAGAGGAAAGCGAGGTATCTGCCACCCGAACCTTATCTCCGCACATCGTACAGGCAGCTTACAGCAGGTCACAACTGAAAGAGCACAAATCAGCAGAGTGACAGCTCAGACCACCGCTAATCCCTAATAAATTCTGGACTGCCCCACAGACATGGGAAGCTCGTGACAACTGGTGATGCTCTCAGCATCTGGCAAACCACTTGTGTCTAATTGGGTACCCTGAGATATTTACACTGTGCTTAATGGTTACAGAAGAGATTGATCACCCGATTCCTGGTATCTATCCAAAAAGGGTATATAAAATCCTTTGATCTTGCTAAGGCAGCAAAACATGTCTAACCATCAGTTATGTAAAGGTGGCTGTTATTAATTTGAATACTGCACAGAGAGGAAAGAACAGAAGTACCATATAATGAGATATATTAAGACTACAAAAGAATTAAGTGAAGCCGTTATGTTATGAATCATGATTTTATTGTTTAGCAGTCAGCTCTTGATGTAATTCAGATAATAATGAATGGGCTAATTCCTTCCACCTTTATTCAGGCAAAACTTCCATTGACTTCAGAGAGAAAGTTGTCCAACTCAGGGCTACAGATTGCTGCATCTATCCCATTATTTGTAAATGCTTTTTGGAATATAAAGCATTTCTTTATAATGGGCTATCGCCAATAACAGTAACATTTACATAATAGAAATCTCTTACATAAGTGTCTTCCATGTTCAAAAAAGACTTTTTATTCCTATTGCAAATTGCCATATTAAGAATTCCTCTACAAACCTTAATATTTATTAAAGTATAAGAATGTATAGAATTTCTCAGTGTACCATTTTGATCATCCTTCCTTCTGCTCAACATTTTTCATTTTACCATACTTCCTTCCCCCTCCTCCCCCCCCCCCCCCCCCC
>VXAV01003818.1:82756-101211 GCA_013399715.1 Alectura lathami
TTTTTTTTTTTTTTTACATTTCTTGCATGTATATTGTTATTGTTGTGTTCTTTTCTTTCCCATCATGGCCATGATTCTTTTCTCAGACAGAGCAGAGTACATCAAGACTAACTGCATTGAAATTAATGTCACCTGAAAATCTCAGTTTAGCTGCCAAGGGATGGAATTTTTCCCCTTTTCTTCTTCTGGCAGTGATAGCATTTTTGAAGGACTGTATATCTGATACCTTGTTGGTATGTTACCTTGATTTTTCATTCTCTGTGATGTAAGTTCCATGAGTGAGAAAGCATAGTATGATCATAACTGTAAGGTGCAATAAATTACGACAGACTGTTCAAAGGGAGCTCAGGCCCATGACCAAAGGAACACCTTCCACACTGCCTGTTGCAACCCATGAGTTTCTCACTATCGCTGATTCCCCTCTGCCATAGAATCACAGCATGGCTTGGGTTGGGAGGAACCTTACAGCCCACCCAGCCCCAACCCCCTGCCGTGGGCTGGCTGCCACCCACTGGATCAGGCTGCCCAGAGCCCATCCAGCCTGGCCTTGAGCACCTCCAGGGATGGGGATGGGGCACCCACAGCTTCTCTGGGCAGCCTGTGCCAGGGCCTCACCACCCTCTGAGTGAAGAATTTCCTCCAGGCATCTAACCTAAATATCTCCTCTTTTAGTTTAAAACCATCATCCCTTGCTGTGGGACTGGCAATGTGACTTTCAATTCGCGCAGGGAGCAAAGCCTGCATCTTCAGGAAACCCTGGTGTTGTATAAATAAAAATAAGCTATGTGCTATCTAATCCTGCTCATTGTACATGTATTTTTAATGATTCATGTAGACATTACTTGGCCCCTCGTTGTGCTCTTTCCTCTGTTAACATCTCTTCATCAAGAATAAGCAAGCAACTGTGCCCAGTCAAGCTGACTTTCTATGAAGAGCTGAAGGCCTGAGAACAATGTGCAATTCAAATCCATTACATAAAGAATGTATGTAACAAGTAAGCTGAACATCATCTTAAAAGTTGACATTTCCCACTTCTTAGACTCTCTGTCTTGAGTGTGGCATAGCAACTGCCTGAGGAAGAGTAGAGATAATTTTAATGCAACATAAAATAAGGGGGAGGTGAGAAATACTACATTCTTCACATCCTGTGTGAAAAATATCTCCGTAGTAACTCTTCAGCATAACCTACCTTTAAAATATTTACCCAGTGAGAAATGAATTCCCAGGGAAATCACAAGACCTTGGCTGAATGCTTTCATAGACCAGGAAGTGAGTTCTGGAAGTATCGTAAGATACAGAAATAAGCGTGGCTTAAGTGTATTTATGGAGACTAGTATAGGAAAATCCTCAGCGTTGTAGAATTACAGAATGGCTTGGGTTGGAAGGGGGCTTAAAGACCATCCAGCCCCAACCCCCTGCTGTGGGCAGGGTTGCCACCCACCAGTGCATTGGTGCAGTGTGTTGCAAGGCTGTGATCCTCTACGTCATTGCCCCACTTTTGACACCCATGCAGAGGTGCTCTTGTCCAAGCAGCCTCAACTGTCAGCATTTCTTCAGAGGGCAGCCCGCCTCCTTGCCCAAAGGGACAGCCACCAAGCACAGGCACACTTTTTCCAGTGTGCAACACACGCTTCGTTGCACCCACTACAAGGCAGTCCTAGTAGGGCAGCTCCAGCAACTGCTCTGAGCTCCCGTGTAAGCTGAGACAGGATATATACAGTGAGTATGTGTCGGTGGGTGTTTACACAGAGCACAAACCAGAACTCAAACCTTCCAAGGGATGAAAAGCCAGGAAGTATTATTCAGTCTTGCTCCTGCAGCTTGTCACCATGCTGAGTGGTGCTGGCTCCATGGGGACAAGTGCTCCTAGATTAGAGTAGGTGTTGCAGAATCAGTCCCTCGGAGCTTTAGGATGTGTTTTGTTTGTCCAGTGGGCTCTTAAGTAGTCCATTGACTATATTTTATAACAAGAGGGTTGCTATCTAAATTTCAATACAGTGCGCCACTTTAATTAGATACTTACGGGCTTAAGTGTAATGGAGTTTTAAACATAGTTCTTTTCACAGCTTCACAGAGTTTACAGCAAGGCAAAGCCACTGGATTATCTAGTCTGGCCAGCTGTGTATCGCAGCAGATCCAGTTTCACAGATTTTTCCTGTATTGGGCTCAGCACCTTGCAGCCTGAGCAGCCACACAGCCCATCGTTTAGTGCTCCAACCATAATAAAATGCACATTCATAAATAATTTTGCTCACTAAGCAGCATTACTTTCCCCCCGCATCTGTGTGTCTCCAACCCCATAATGTTTCATTAGGTGACTGCTAAGTTCCATCATGCGTCCAGAAATTGTTTCTTCAGCAGAGAGCAAAATGACCTCTGAATTGGGTTTCAACCTGCAATCTGCTTTGAAATTCCTTAGGATAAAAGTTGTATTCATATCTGATAGCTAACGTATGCCCAACCGTACCTCTGACTCGGTATAAGTGCTCCTCGAGTCTGTGCTCTTATACACCCCTCTATTGCATTATTATCTGCTGTGTTCGTTGGATGGCTCTTCGCTAGTCACTACAGAAGATGCCAAAATTATTGTGAGTGATTTCTCTCCTGCAAATATCATCACAGTCTATTTATACACGGTAGCTTCTGAGATTTGATAAGACCAGAGCATAATATGGCATGGATACAGATGCTGTCAAAGCTAAGCTAACACAACATATTTCATCGCCCTCCCACTTAACATGCGCAATACACAAATGGTTGCAAACTATCGCTCTTCTAAAGAAGCAAAATATATGGGTTTAATTTTTAATGATTTAGCTTGGTAATTAATCCAAATTATTAGTTAACAATTGCTAAAACAGAGAACTATAATGGATTCTGTAGATAATGAAAATATTTATTATTTTAATAAGTTGCATGGCTGGAAGCCTAAGTCAAGCCTCAATCTGCCGGCCACATCCTGCTCTCGACTTGTGTGCAGGACCCCCGCCAGGCACGTCAATGGCTGTGCCCCCAAATGGAGAAACAGAAATCACTGCTCCCAACTATTGATGACGACATCTATCATGTCAGCTGAAGAATTGATCCACCTTAAATTATGAGCCAGGGCTGAAGGAATTATGCCAATTAGAGACACACATTTCTTTTCTCTCGTTTTTCTCTTTCCTGTCTTTTTTTTTGCCCACACAAAAGGTTTTGAGACCTATTTATGTTATGAAAGTCTTCCTGTAGCCTGAGAAAGATTTAAAAAGAAGATTGAATTGTGGGACAGAAGTGCTACAAGGGCCATTTAGGGCTCAGGGGAGGGGAAGGTCAAGTTTTTAACCTGCCAACAAAAGGACTGAGCCCAATGCTACGCCTGGGCTTTCCTCAGACTCTGGGTCGAACAAAGCCCTTTTGCTGGATGGGGCTCTCTGGGTGATGGGGGCATGACCTGCGGGGCTGGCGGTGAGAGGGACCAGCAGGTACGCTGGGGTGGCCGCACTGGGGTCAGGCATGGGATGGGAGCACAGAGAAGCAAAGGAAAGACCCGCAGTGTCCCCGCTGCTGTGCAAACTGAGGGCGGGGAACAAGGGTGGCAGAGCAGGGCCAGCCCCTCACCCCATCCATGCTGAGCAGGGCAGGCAAGACCCCAATGAAGCTAGTGCTGGGACATCTGGGAAAGATTATGGTGATATATGTTTTTGAGTAATTACATTTACAATCCAAAACAAGAAGGAGAGGCAGGTGGTCCTCACTGAACAGCCACAGGGCTTTTGTGCACTCGCCAGGGGTCTGCGGTGCTGGGAACCAGCAGCTGCGATGTGCCATGGGGTGCAGGGTGGGGACGGAAGTACAACCACCATGCCATCCCAGCACCACACCTTGCATTGCCCAGGTCACATCTGGTGTGTGAAATGGGCTCTCCCAGTCTGGATACCCAGACTGGGGCTGGGCTAGAGCTGCAACTATGGGCAGGCTTTAACACCACCCCCTGGCAGCTGCTCTTCTCCAAACTTGCATGTGGGAGGCATGTTCTCCTGCTCCTTGCCCATCCCTTTGGCAAGGGTTTGCTGGAGTCGGTGAAATTGTCCATCCTCATCATCTGGCTGGAAAGCAGGTCTGCATCTGGACTTCCCAAAGGGGATGCTCCCCAAAAGGGAAATCTGGTGGTGATGAACAAGAGAGAGGTGATGGTGGTAGTGCCACCTGGGTGGCAATGTGACTGTTCAGGCTTAACAGGCATCTTGGGGGGGGGGAGGGGGGCGCGGGGAGAGAGGGGAAAGGAAAAAGGGAGATCTTTTCATAGACATACAGAATGGTTTGGGTTGGAAGGGACCTTACAGCCCACCCAGCTCCAACCCCCTGCCATGGGCTGGTTGCCACCCCCTGGATCAGGCTGCCCAGGGCCCATCCAGCCTGGCCTTGAATGCCTCCAGGGATGGGGATGGGGCACCCACAGCTGCTCTGGGCAGCCTGTGCCAGGGCCTCACCGCCCTCTCAGTAACGATTTTCCTCCTAACATCTAACCTGAATCTTCCCTCCTTTAGTTTAAAACTCTTCCCTCTTGTCCTTTCACTGTCAGACTGTGTAAAAAGTGAGCCTTCTCCTGTTTATAAGCCCCCTTTAAGTTCTAGAAGGCTACAAAGATGTCTCCCCCGAGCCTTCTACTCTCCAGGCTGAACAAGCTCAACTCCCTCAGTCCTTCTTTGTCGGAGAGGTGCTCCAGCCCTCTGATCATCTTTGTGGCCCTTGTCTGGATCCACTCCAGCAGCTCCGTAAGTTCATACCTCAGGAGGTGACAGAGGAATTACCATGGGTCAGCCCATCACTGCTGTGTTGAAACTTCTCCTCTGCCTTCCTCAAGGCTTTACCGGTGGGTTCCAGTTGGGCCCACAGAGGGGACCCAGGGTGGCAGGGTCACTCGGTCCAGGACAGCCCTGCCAACCCTCCCTCGCTGTGTTGGTATTTGATGAACTGTGTGTTCAGCAAAGCCACAGCAAACAACTCTCCATTTCTGAGTTAACATGGGAGCCTCGCGTAGGGGAATGGTTTGTTTAATGAGGAAAAGAGAGACCCTTTTGGAAAGGCAGGAAGGTGTTTAGTGCAGCATTTCTGGACCTCTTGGTGAGGTTTTATGTACGAAAGATTGTGTATCCAACTTAGAGGGCACAGACCTTAGAGAAATTCAAAGGATCTTTTGAAAAGAGGTTAAATATATTTAAAATTTATGAGTGTGCACCCATGCAAATTGGAAGAGGAAATTAAACTATATCTGCAGAAAAGGAAAAATAAATCTACTTACATATGATGTAATTTAGAAAGTCAACTGTACCTTTGAATGATGTCTGGACGACAGGATAAGGTAATGCTGAGGAAGGCTTAATATCTGGGCTTAAAAAGCCACATGGGGCCATAGGGAAAGAGGGCTTGCAATATACATGTATACTCATTATGAATAGTTTCCAGTAGAATGAAAACTATATCTAGCTGGCTTTCAGCTGAGAGGGAAAGATACCCAGCCAGGCTGGGTAAGTTCTTTTTTTTTTTTTTTTTTTTTTCAAATTCACCTGTGGTTTCTGTGCAAATGTATCTGCACTCCGTGTAACTAATTTGAAAGCCTACTCACCAATATTTTTTATTGGGTCTCTATTTCCTATGCTGTGCAAAATAAATGTTTGGTCAAAATAACTAAACTGAGAACAGGGGGGAAATATGATGGAAGAGAGGTGTGAAGCAGAAGGAAATGCTTTGCATGGGCATTTCAGAGAGAACAAAGCATTGTCCAGCTCAAAGAAAGCAACCAGCACACCAGGCAATATTTTCCTTTCAGCTCCGGCTGGAAGCTGTCTGTGGCCAGTAGGTCTCTGCAGCTCTTAATGGTGGGGAGAGAGGTCCCCTGCCCCCATCAGCTGTCACAAGCAAGCCCCAGGACGAGGGGTGCCTGCCTGCAGCTGTAATTGCAAGGAGCAGAGGGACACCTTCTCCCAGGCACACAACAAATGAAGAAGCGACGCTAGTGCAGGGGCCAGCCAGTAAAGGCTCGGTGTATCACGCAATTAACAAAGGTACACAAATAAGTCATTATGAAGCGAAACCCACAGAGTTAAACCAGTCTTTGAAGCCCAGCTGGGCACAGGGCACTGCGAGCTGCGTGCCGCGATAAGGAGCTGAATTCCTGTCGAGCAGGTAGGCACCGGGCAGCGCGAGCAATTGGGTCCCTGGGTGATAATTTCATCGGAGAGGCCAAGAAGAAGACGGACACGGAATTAATCTTGCTGTGCTGCACTGTTCCTGATGTGAGGGCGAGAGAGGACTCGGCTGGGTAATGCTGACACCGCAAATCCCTTAATGAGCACTAAATTCACTTAACAAAACTCGAACTCCCCCTGAGTTCTGACGGAGCTCGGCCTGTCAGCTTTACCTTGGAGTTTTCTGCCTCTCGCTCGTCTGTGCCGTGAACCTGAGCATCCATAAATCCAGGGTTTCTTTTTATTCACTGTACCTGTTTATTCCTTAGTATATTTACCCTTTTATTAAGAGCTTCCACTTGGTTAAGACTTGTTCAAGTATACGCTCACAAGGAAGCATTTTCCTTTATACTGTAATAACTCTATATTGTTGCCTAGAGGGTGACAGAAAGTAACGTAAGATTCATAAAAATATAACTGTCTGAGCCAAGTAGATAGAATTATGGTAAGCATTAACTAAAGCGTATTTCTCTGTCCTATAGGGTGAAATCAGAACATCTTAATGTTTTCTTTCTTTGGTCACATAATTCTGCAAAGGAACACCAAGAGAAATGAGAGACTGCTTCTGCTTGATTGTTACAGAATGTACCAGGCTTCTGAACAGGTTTGCAAATAAAATTACTTTATTTCATTATGTGTCATTCTACATTTTGCCCATGTACCACCCCACCGAGACCATTTGGTTTCAGACTTTTTTTTTTTTTAAGCTATAAGCAGCTGGAATTTTAAACTTATTTAAGCTGTAATTCAGGATGCTTCTTGTAGCTCCTTTTCAAGTTTAACCATTAAATGGGTACATCCTTAGAATAAAAGCAAAATGCGTGTCTCGCCCTCTTCCATTTTTTATCCGATTAATATTAAAAAACCACACACCTTCAAAAGGAACTTGGGTGGGTAAATTTTAACCCTATTGGAACTAACATAGTAGTTTCTGAGCACAAAAGTTTGCTTGTTTCTTTAAATTGCTTAGAGGAAATGCAAGCACACTAACTTTCCACTCTGGGCCACGGGGGGTGAAACAGCCCATGCATCTCTCCCCATCCTATCTGGAGTCGAATGTCTCACTGGTGTGGTTCAGCAGCATGGGGACAGTGAGATCCATCAGCAGCAGTGGGACAGTGTCCTCTGCTGGGAACAAGCCACAGGGAAGACTAGGGTCTAAAATTGAGGAGGTGGGTGAGCCCCATCCTGCGTAACACCATGCTCTGTGCCCCTGAGATCCAGGGACAGCATTTGGAGTCTGTAATCCAGTAAAGCCATATGTTCTGTGCCAGCAGCTCAACAAGCTCCATCAGCACTAGCAACAAGCTTCTCCATAACGTCTCACCATGCTGGGGAAGAGCCTCCCACGTGGAGCAGCTGTCTCCAATGAAGAGGAAGCAAAATTAGAGTAGCAGCAGGATACATGCCACAGGCAAAGTCATGAAGGTGATATTTGTTAGCAGCTGTGGGAGGGAAAGAAACCTCACGCCTGAGAGACTGAAAGAATAAAGGGTGAGGTGGTCTGTTATGGCATGGTCTTTATTTCATTTCAGTATTTAGCTTTAGCAAGTCTTAAATAAGATGGAGGTAGCTACAGTGGTTTTGAGTAGGCAGGCTGGAGTTGAAAACTCTTGTCCGTTCTTCACATGTCTAGACTTCAGGGTTCTGATGTTTCCTTTGTTCTGGCCGTCTGGTAATAATTTAATATTTTTATTTCTATATTTATTTTAATTCTTAAAAAGCCAAGAGGTGGAGATATGTTGACAGACTGGAAAAGGAAGCTATTATTAATTAAAATTATTTTAAGTCTAAGATTAAAATAGTGCTCCTGCATATAAATTTGCTTCAATGAGCTGGACCCACTGCAATGTTAAATCACTGCATAAATTAGGAAATGTAGCAGATATACTGGCCGGGGACTAGATGGTGACACCATTTCAGATGTTACAGATTCTGTTTTCCCTATGTCCTTCCTACAAGCACATACAGCTTAGATGCCAGCAGGTAATTACTCTTCTCTGGTATATATATATTTTATTGTCTGAAGACAGACTAGCACAAAGTCCATGAAAAGTGTTGGAAATTTCCTAACCACCTTGAGTGCAAGTTGGGCTGTACCCAGAAAGAAGCAGAGTATGGAAATTTGGGAGGCAGCAGTTATCTCTGTTGTTTGCTGGTAGAGCAGGAGGAGAAATCTTGCAAAATGCCGTGCAGCCTGCTGTTCGTTATGTCTAACTAATGCATGCATTCACCACCAGTGAGTCTCTGGACAAACCTAGCTCCATCTGACAAATTAAGTAAGGAGGAAAAGAGATGCTGTGTAAGAAAGCAAGGCATTGAATTTTGGTTATTGGATGTCACTTCTCTGTAATCACAGTGAATGGTGGCAGTCTCACATTCCCAAATATTCACATTGGATTGTACTACTAACCACTGCCAATCCAGCTTGGTAAAATAACGTGCTTCCACCTACCCCGTGACCTGAAGTAGGGATGTCATGGCAAGCCCTGCAAGGACAAGTGAAGCCCCTGTGAGAGGCAGGGATGATCCCACTTGGATCTGTATGTACCCTGCTGCAGCAGCAGCCCTAAGCACCCATTCCCCTCCAGAACAGGGGATGGGGCATCCTGGATCCATGAGTTCAGGCGGCGTGCAGTCTGACAGACTGTGCAGAGGCTGGATGCGGAGACCTGAGCCACACAGGACCACTGCAGTGTCATCTCCCTCAACAGAAATGGAGAAATGGAAGCTAGGCTTGTGACTGGTGTGACATCCCTCACGGTTAACACCTTGAACAGAAGTTGATCTGTATTCCCGCATAGGGCGAGCTCTAGAATAAGCTGGAAAAAATCTGAACGAGGAGGCAGAAAAAGCACTGATAAATGTAGCGTAGCGGAGCAGTTGGCAAGGGCTCTGCCTGATGCTGCAGGAGTGTTTTTTCTCCAGCACCACACAGATGCACAAGCAAGATTAAAAAAAAAAAAAAAAACACAGGCAAAAACATTACCTCCTGACAATGCTGATGCAGGAAGAAGTTACTGAATTGCACAGGGATTGATTCTTACTTCATGAGGGAATGCATTTGGAGCATTTCGACCAGGTTCAGCTGAGTTACACCAGAATATGCCTGTACAGATGAACTGGTGAAGACCTCACAGCCATGCTGGCAGACATTACAGATGCACGGATCTGATTTCATACACAACCCAGCCCGCTCCATCTTAGGTTTTAAAGCCAGCACAGCGTGTTATCTGATGATAGAAATGTGTGGGATGGCACGGCGATCCCTCACCTTCCCACAAAGTCATGACTGGGGGCAGACTGAAGGCTTTGCTTCTTCCCTCCTTAATTTTCGGGTGGGAGAGCTGGGGCGAGAGACTTGATAGTCGAGCTGTTTGTTTGCATGACTGCAGAGGAAGAAGAGGATTTGCCCCAGATGCCTTCTTATTTATGTTCTCTCCTAACTGTTTTATTATGCCTAATTTGTCATCCTTAGAGGATGCCTCTTATCATGTGCAAATTCTTTTTAAGTTATTACACTGACACAGAAATAATAGACGCCTGATTTACATTGTAATCTTCAGTAAGAGGGATGTTTGTGTTTTTTGAAAGTGTTATGATTTTAGTTGCTTCTCAGTGGGGTTTTTTGGCTTATGATTTTATGCTACAATGTACGAAAGGAAGGGGAGTTCAGGCGTTCACTCGAGACACCTCACAACAAGATCCCAAATTCCAGTCCCTGACCAGGACAGTGCAGTCATCAGTGTAGACAGCAAGGCATTAAAAAACTCTTAGGTAAATAATGACTGCAATGATTATATAGTGGGAAAACTAGTAAATTTTCTATCCACTAGGGTTAATAGTGATATATTCTAAACAAAGATTAGTATGGATTCTCCGGAGCACACATACACTTAATACACAGCCACAACATTAAAGCTGAGAGAAGGAGACAGATAAAACTCACAGCGGGAAGCTCCTCACAAGGCAGTTTTAGAGGCATGCCTCCACTGTGCAGCTGAGTGGTG
Organism: Alectura lathami; assembly: GCA_013399715.1. NCBI lineage: Eukaryota > Metazoa > Chordata > Aves > Galliformes > Megapodiidae > Alectura > Alectura lathami. The sequence goes on from VXAV01003818.1 coordinate 92,997, forward strand.
TGGTGCTGTGTTCAGCCAGCACCCAAACCAGTGCTCCTGCACCATTTGGCTGGGCCTCAGCCCACATAGGGCGGCACAGCTCCGGCTCCGAGGAAGGCATACCCTTTCTGGGAGTGAAGGGAGTCCCAGGGTGCTCACCAAAGCACCTGTATCTTAGCTCTCACAGTCCTTGATGAGTAGAAGTTGATATCTCGTGGCGAAATTTGAAATGTTCCTTTCCCAGGTGAGCTCACCTGTCAGAATTTGGAGGTGAGAGATGGTGTGCTGCCATGTTAGCATCTGGAGTGGGGATCCATGCTCATTTCTGACACCCTGGTGAAGAGGAAAATGACCTGGGGAAGTGCAACTGCTTTGGAAACACCTCCTTTGTTCTGTGGAACCCAGCCCCTTCCCTGGCAGTAAATGTGTCCTCTCCCTGCCAGTGAAAATAACAATACCGAAGAGCGAGGGCCAAAATCCAGCCAAAGAGCAATTTGAGATCAAATGAAAGGTCAAATGATTAGGTTTCATTAATGCTCTTCTCACTAAGCACTTACCCTGCAATGCAGCTCCTCCTCCGTGTGAGAAGAGTAGGGGATTCCAAGGGCAGGGATTCTGTCTCTGTATCTCCAACATCACACAACAAACTGGCAGCATTTTCATTTTCACTACAGAAGGGATTTTTTATCTTTCATGTAGTTATTTAATGTCTCTCCTTTATAGGCCAGCCTTCAGAATCAGGACACAAATGGTTTTACTGGCTATCTGACTGTCATTCTCTTTAACACAGTCTGTGGTTTGGTAGTTGATGATAGCTTAAGCGGAATTTAATTGGTAACATATTGTCGGCTGAATTAGGGGCCATATGATGCAGATTTAAACCTTGGTAATTTTTGCATAAAGAACAATCTGTCAACAAATCACAGCAAGAAAAACAGCCATAAATCAGTTTGTCAGGTTTATTAGTATTTGCAGAAGTTTTGTTGTCGTGTTTGGCTGGAGTCTCTCTTTAGCAGCAGTTAGATGTTTTGCTAAGTGCAGGTAGCTTCGTCGGAATGCAGTTTTTACATTTTCCTGTACACATGCATGGGAATAAGCATATATGGGGATGTGTATGGCACTTGCAATCACAGAACACTAGGGATGATGACGTAGACAGCTCCTCCAGCTGCCTTCGCAAACAGATCAAACCACAGCACCACATGTAGGTGCACTCCATCCTCATGCGTTTAACCAGGTAAGCTGAGGCTATGCTCAGAGGACAATGTTGTACTTTCTATGTGCCTTCATGTTTCTGCCCGTTGCTTTTGCATCATTATTCTTCTCCTCATAGATTCACATTTTTTTCCTCCAAATGTTCATTTTTAAGGTTTTCTGACTACAAGCTGGGACTATGATTCAGTCTTTTTTTTTTTTTTTTCCTGAAATCCTGCACTTCTGAGGCCAGTTTTTCAACTCCAACAACATTTACTCCTGTACTGTGTTTCCCTTAGCATGGGTTATCCTATAAGGCATTGAGGTGCTTTCATAATGTGAAACAGTCAAAGTCAGCTTTATATTGCTACCTGGATGAAACGTATTAAAGAAAAGGTTCATCTATAGGGCCTCAGGGAAAGGGTCTGCCTTCCCCGTCCTGGGGACTGCAGAAGCACCAAGAGTGGCCACATCTGCTGGCAAGTTCTTCCTGGGGTGTCTGAGAGGGGACCTGCACACCACCTAGCAGAGGCCCTAGTTCTGGGGTATCCACCTTCTGTGGGGTGTTCCTACAGTGCCAGCTGCTGGTGTGGGAGAGCTGGCCCCACACGTACCCTGTTCCTCTCCCCCTCTGCACATCTATTGACTCTGGTCAGAATTTGATGCAAAAGTTGTCCTCTGTGGTAAAGGTGTACATGGTCTCTGTATCGGTTCGTGTCTAACAGGATTAATTTTTCTTAATGGTCAAGAATATGCAAAGTAAGTCCAGACGAGGCGCTGATTGAAGAGATATCCAGTGGGCATCATTATGAAAAAGATGGGCAATCACAAAAAAGTACCCCATGAATATTTTATTTAAACGGATGCCTTATGTGTTGCGATTACCCTTGGGTGACAGCGGCTGACAGAGCACGTCTATCACTCACGATAAAAATTGCAGGATGATCTGCACCGCTGTTCATAAGCATGATATAAGGTACAGCAGTTGTTACAGCAGCGTAATGTTCATATGCAGTAACAAATATGCTGCGCAGAGACATGCACATAATTAAAATGACGCTCGCTGGCTTGCTAGCACCGTTTGCCAAAGAATAAGTTGCATGCAAGTGGATTTGCATACAAATGAGATACTGTCAGAACAATAATGGGACTTTGATAAGACCACATACTCATGTCATTAAGTCACTTCAGTAGCTAAGGAATATTTAGTTAGCATTAAACGAGGATAAAAGTTGATCGTTTCCCCTCCCCCCCATATTAAAACAAAAGCCTCAACGTACATCCAGTTAAAAATACAAATACATTTTTAAATTTCAAAAATACCACTGGTAATGCCATCTTTTGAAAGCTTTATGATGTACTGTGGGCTTAAGATTGCACTTTCTGATGCAGAAACTAAATGTATTTATTGTTATGTTCTGTCATCACCAAGTCTCCATGTCACTGTCCTGCTTGTTAAGTGCAGCCATGGTACAGTGTGTGATTTTTTTAAATACATAGGTCTCATAAAGGAAGACATTTAAATTCATGCTTATATTCACCTGTATGCCTAAGTGTAATTCAATCAATGTAGACTAAATACATACTGAAACCTTTCAGCAAAACAAGAGCCTCTGGATCCCCCTTTTTTTGCTCTACTTGGAGACCTCTTGGAAATGTCTGAACTTTGGACTTGATCCAGCTATGCTGAAATCAATGGGAATTTTTCCATCGACTTTAGTGAAAACAGGTCCCTTGGGAACAGTCTGAACTGAGATGTATTGCTCTACTTAGCTGATAAAAATCCTTCCAGAAAACCATCTCACAGCAATCTCAAGGTCTGTACCTCAGGTAAACAAGCTTACAGTAATTTTGATGGTTTTACCTGTAAATAATCAGAGAAAAAGTATAACAGTGAAAAAAAACTTTTCAAAGGAGAAGCCAAGTCTTAAAATAGTCTTTTGCTGGTGGTGGGAGACCTGCTCACCCTGTGTTGCAGGAAATGGTCTTACGAATTCGTTAACTTCTTTTCTAACTTGAAAAATGGTGCAGGAGTCACTCAGAGGAGGGTAAAAATTAATATTAATGATTTCATTTTGACAGGAATGAACTCATTACCATGCACAGTTCCAACGTTTTTCAACAGTTAATTTTAGCTGCTGAAAAAGACCTCTCTTGCTAACTGAAAATATGGTAATTTCACATTAAAAAATGTGTATTAATAAGTCTTTCTTTGCCAAAGTTACAAGCACTTGACAGGGTTTTATAAACCACACTGAGCACCTCACAAACTTTCAATCACACATTACAAGAGAACTAAAAAATCCAAAATTAAAACCAGTTGCCTGATTTGGTTTTTGTAATGTGTATTTCTTTAAGCTGCTGCTATTATGACAAAACAACTAAAGCATATGGAAGAAATATATCAGCCCTTAAGATTCTCTAGATTTTTTTGAGAAAGAAAATACAACACTATGTTATAATAACTGCTGCTTCCATTGACAAAAGATATCCTGTTGTGTTAACAGATGGAAGGATTAGCAGATATAAAAAAAAAAAAAAAGTAGCTGATGTGAGGCAGATTCATGTTAAGATGAATATGTTTGTTTAATCTCTGGCACACTGAGCACGGGGCACTATTTGTATGGTTTGCCAGCAAAACCTCTGTTTGGCTGCTGGTGGGCTCCAGGGGTCCTGAGGTGCTCTACGCGATGTCTGAAATGCATTTATCCCTTTTGTTCAAGATAGGTAGACACACCTGAAGATTTTGAAGGTTTTGGAACAGTGCTACTAATAAATTGGCCATTTTAATCCAACCAAACCTTCCAAAGGAGTTTTCAGTGCTTGCAAAACAGACAGCATGAAGCCTTCCCTGGTTTGCTCTGGTCTCTCCAGGGCAGTGGGAAGGGATGGAGAACAGCCTGCAGGGTGGGATTTGCCCCAGCCCTGCTCCAAGCCTTCTGCACCTTTGGCTTCCCAAAAGCCCGCAGAGCCTGGGACAAGCTGTGTACGAGCCCCCTTGGTGCAGCGTGTAAGCCAGGCACGGATAAAACAAGGAAAATAACTCCCTCCAAATGCTGTCAAACTCACGAAATACACGACCTGAAAAACAAAGGAGATTGCCTTCATTTCCTTTCCATTCTAATCATCTTCAGGGCTATTTGTAACAATAGTAGGCATAACACTGCCAAGCACAAATGTGATTTCCAAGTTGGAGTTCCTTTCATAAAATGGATTAGTTCAATTTTCCAGATGTCAGACAGGTGTGCAGTTAAGTATACGGTGGAATTCAGTTTTGGTGATTAACAGTCATAATGACTATTTGGCTATGACAATCAGATCCTTATTTTCAAACCCCACCATGTATTGTTCTAGTACATTTACTTCACTTATAGCCACCAGCCAAATTCAAGATCAGCTAGGAGGAAATTAAGAACCAATTTATTATGCTTGTCCTGTTTGTACTACATTCATCATCACTAGAAGAAAGTCGCTGTGAAAAGGAAGGGTAAAGAGGCATTATGCCAATACACAGAAAGAAATGAAGATGTGTCACTCTGTTCTGTGTGGCGTTGTTGGGTATAAGATGAAAGACAATGCATTCTAGGTGTCCCTCTGTCACTCGCATCTCTTGGCCCTCTGCCCTGCAGAAGTCACTCACTTCAGAGCAACCCTACCCACTCTCTCCAAAAGAGAAACAAGAAAAAAAAGAGCTTCTGCAAGTAAGTGGCAGGGATGCGGAGTTGTACAGGTTGCTCTTTGCAGGGAAAAGGAAAATAATAAATGTTACTGTGTCACCTTCTCTGACTCAGCAACCCTTACTCTGCTGCCTTATACATACCTTCCTCTCCAGGGTCACCATGTACAACATCTACTCCAGATGTGCACATTTTATTAAAAAGCAAAATGCAGATTCCCGTAAGAGAGGCCCCTGGCAGTGTTCAGGTGGAGCGACCAGCCAATTACTTCCACCCAGCTGGAGCTCTGATACAGGCAGGTCAGGATTTTGCACTCAGGTTCTGGGCGTTTTCTCAGGGCCTGAGATGTGCCTGTGCTGGAGCAATGAAGCTCAGACTTGCAGAACTCTCCATGAGACGTTTCCATGAGATGGGCTCAAGCCCATCAAACCCTGATTTAAGCACAAGCAATTAGAAGGGACAGAAACTGAGCAGAGGAACTGTGAGTCAGGACCACAGGTACAGAGAGTTAGTCATGCCACCAGAAGTTTTGCTTCCATACCTGGATTCAGTTTTGTATTTCAGTTCTAGGCATACCATATACCTCCATAATACCAGACAGAGTTATTGCAAGGCCATAGCACTTCAAGAAATTAAATAATCTATTTGAGCTAGAAACAAATCACTTCGAAAAACAATTCTACATGGTCTTGATGTAGCAACATCGGTATCAATGGAGCTGCCTATGTGCCTGAAGTTGTGTAAGAGCTGTACCACATGTGGGAGAGCCTAGTGTTGTGGTTTATCTGTTGTATTGCTGATATTGATTCTGAAAGTATTGTTCACTGATTGCTGGTAATTTAGGTGCTGTTAATAAATCAATAAACTGCTTCGATTCTGATTTAGTTTAAGCTGCATATACAGAGTAGGTTTTTCCTTCAGCAGCCATAATCCAAGAGTACTGGTAGGCAGCAATGTTGTGACCACTCGATACAGCCAGATAAAAGGAGCATACCATAGTTAGTCACAAGAATTTTCAGCACAATAAAGCATGTTCCCATCCTAGCAATGAAGTGAGGGTGTAAGACCTGAGTCTGGTAAGCGGACATGGGAAGGAACCAGGAGATGAACAGACAATTTGGCTAGGCAAGCATAGTGAGTGCTTTTCCACGCTTATGAAGACTGCGTTTTGGATCCTGCTCAGTCTGTCAGCCCCATCCAGTTTCAAATCTGCTTCCAGCTCCATGCAAGCGAGCTTTCCTTGGGCACTTCTTGCATACTTCTCTCTTTCACAAACACACCTACACAACACCTTGCTGGTTGTTAAACTTCAACAGCCTTTTCTGAGCTTTCATAGTACTGTTCTATTTTGCCGATGCCAAAATACCTTAACTTGACCTGGTCCCTCAGTGGGTTCTTTTAAAATGTCCTTAACTGACATTTTAACAAGGACCTTTGTATAAAGACCAAGTAAAGATCACAGGATGTGTTTGTTCTGCCTTGCAGTTTGCATGCCCAGATATTACAGTGCTATGCTTTTTGTTGTTGTTGTTGACAAAAACCAGAATTAAGACTTACATCTGGAAAAATACCAGGCAGATGTATAAGAAAACAGTAAAATACCTTTTCCAATTGAAGGTAGACATTAGAAAATAATCTCTCCAGTTATTTTCACTCACTTTTACTAATTTTGAGGATAATGTCAGATGAAGTGTGGACTAGTTCTTTTCTGGGTCAGGCTCCATGAGAGTGAACTAGTGTAGGTGGGGCCAATAATAACTCCAAGGAACACTGAAAGCAATATCACATAAAAATCTCTCAGCACCTTTGAAGAACCTCCTTCATTACTGTTGCTTGTTTGAATAACACAAGCAGAGATGGACGTAGAGAGGTCTCTCCAATAACGCTGTCGGCCCATGCTAATCAGGGCTCAATGTATTGCTTCACTGCACCAAAACAGTACTTTAGAAACTTGCTGGCCCAGATTTGTGGAATTGACTCAAAGGTACCAGAACGACCCCAAATCAAATGAAAACTAGGTTGATGGGGAAAGGGAGTTCTCTGCATTGAACACTTGTCACTGGAAAAAGGGGGAAAAGGACATGGTGATCTTGAGAGATCCTGACAACCTGCCCACTTGTTCCAATGTTGATGAGCCCACAGCACAGTCAAGTTACCATAGAAATTCAGACGATTTCTGAGCAAAATGCTTTACTTGCTTGAGTTTGTCACCAGTAGATTACAGCAAGAATTACTGTGCATGAAGGGAAGAAGGTGTTTGGGAAAGACAGATGAGAAACAAAGTCATGAAATAAACTTTTTTTGGTAGTTAATTACCGCAGTAATGAATACGGGAGAAATCCATGGGGCTTTTTACAGATTTGGAGCTGTGAACCCACTGAAATGATTTGCTGAAACAAGCCCCCAGAATTTACTTATCTCTTCAGCAAAGGAAAGCAGCGTTAAATGCTGGTTTTCTCTATGAAGTCAAACAATTAGGAGGACAGTATATTCTCAAGATCACTGTGCAAGTTGAGCCAATTATAATTCTAAAGCACAATGGTGAATCCAGTGTTAATTAGCAATAGAAAGGAGTCACCAGGTCAAATTTACATCTCAAAGACCTACAGTAGAATTCCATGAACAAAAAAAAAGGAAAAAAATCATGTTGTATGTTTTACTGTTCTTAAATAACCAGGATTTGACTATTTGTGATGGTGTTTCTGGAAAAAAAAAAAAAAAAAAAGCTACCTTCTTCCATTTAAATCAAAATTTTCATTGACTTCCTTGGAAGTATAATTTTGGAAGTTGTCAATTCTTATGGAAATGAAATGTTGGCAGATAATTAATCTATGAAGTGCAGTACACAGAGAGAGACTATGAAAACATAACTGTTCTACGCTACCCTTTTCTACCATTTGATAAACAACTTTCAGAGATATAGGGAATGTATTAGACCTTCCAACTGAAACACCCTGCAATTAGAGGAACTGAATACATATTTTTATTTAAACAGGCATGTAATATTTAAAATGAGTTGACAGTACAGTATAGTCCAGATTGAAACATATATGTACATCTGAGTTCCCTTCTAAAGTAAGTGAACAATAATAAGTCTGTCTTGTGGGTCAATAATTTACTTTTTCAGAACTACCCATCTTTTGGAATAGATGTCTTCTTTAGGTATACATCTGATTTTCTAAACATTTATTCATACTCATTTGTATCAAGGGTTTTTCAAAAATAATAAAACAAACACACACACACAATTTTCCAGGATGGAAGTTGCTTTTGTAAGATCACACACTCATTCAAAAGCATAGTTCAAACAAACTGGATGGCTGACCCAACACCTCATCCACTTAAAAAAAAAAAAAAAAAAAACT
>VXAV01003818.1:101883-123794 GCA_013399715.1 Alectura lathami
TTTTTTTTTGAAGTTGAGAGGTGAAAAGCACTGTAGAAATGATGCAAAGTACTACTGTCACAGCTGCTCTCTGAGTCGGTAGGGTCACCTGCCTGTTTCTTTCAAGGCAAAACACATAGCAAGGATTCTTTTTGCTCCCTCGAAGACCGTTGTCATATCTTATTTTATACTAGAACAGGCTCAAAGATTTTATTATAAAAAGTCTTCATAAATTAGTGTTGTAATCAGTTGAAAGTTTAGTAACTAGCCATAACTTTACCAGCTCTATATTACTGATTATTTCCATAAAAATGAAAATTAAGAAAATTACTAAAGGTTTTACTTATGAGGAATATATTTTTTATAGTGCACTGGTGATTTTCTGCACTATTAATGCATATATCGCTTGAGTTATCTGTTAGTTTGTCTAATACTTGTGAAGGGTCTGTAGCGGAAACCTACATGAGCTACAGTTCTAAGAGATTATTTAGTGGAGAATTTGTTTTTACTTTTTATTTATTTATTGTTTGCCCCTTTATCTCATCAAATCAAAATTCCAAAACTGACCTGTCGTTCAGTTATAGCACATCATCTCTGGAGACGGAATCTGATGGCTTCCAAGAACACAGATTTTCAGTAAAAACTGCTTCCGTTACATCAACAAAAAAATATTTACTGAAGTAAAGATGCATGCAAGTCACATGTGGGGTCTTGTAAACAACTATTAGCTGCTATCACAGTCTGCACAGAGACAACTTAGAAAACATGTGAACAACAGACTGCAGGACAAATGTGTTACGAAGGACACTGCAGTCAATGGGGACGGTCATGCACACATATCCTTGCAAGCTGTGCATGTGCATCTCTACACATATCCTCACTTTGGGGATATAGAAAAACATTTATGTAAGTACATGGAAGTACATGTATGTAAGTAAGCTTGCCTGTAAGCCTCTGTTTTTTATGAATTCAGTATGAAAATATGATAAGATAAAGGTTAGTTTTTGTCATTAGAAATTATCTGATGTGCATAAAATCAGCATTTACAAGATTTTAGGCTAGGCGTGAAATTTTCTGTTGTTGAAATCTGGCTTATGTAGAATTGATTAATTTTGCTTAACTAGTTTTTATAAAAAATGTGCCTTTTGATTGCAGCAGTGTGAGACATTTGATATAATTTAACTGTGGATTTCTAAGAGGGTTTTTTCTGTCTGACTTGGAGCTGCTTATTCTTGAGCAAGCAAGCTACTATACAACATTATGTTTTGTGCTACAGAGTAATGAAATGCTATAATTGATATAGGTCTTTACCACACTGACTATCATACAGTACGATATAAAATAAATTACCAGACAGGAACAGCATTTTCCTAATCCTAGATGCTTATATAAAGCATTTGGGATTGTTGCATCTTAGGGAAGTGACAATTACTCTCTCCATATTCACTTGATTCATGAATAGTGCAATTTTCAAGCATTCGTATGTGGTTAACACTGCTCAGAGAAAAAGCGTGCTAACAAATAGTCAAGTGGCTATAAACCAGATCCCTCCGTGCTGACAGACTAATTAATCTGACTGTTCCTGAGTGCTGGTGTTTGCCACGTGGGCGATGGCACTGGGCAGGCAGTCAGCACCCAGCGGCAGCCAGCTGCAGTCCTCAGCTATAAACGCTCTCTGGTTGCCTGAGGGCATAATGCTTCTCCTGCCAAAGCCAAAGGCTAAATCTTCACTGATCTCATTGATTTTTTAGAAAATCAAGTACCATTGGCTCAGTATCTGCCAGTTTGCCACAAAAAAAAAAAAAAAAATTGTACAAAATTGTAAGCTGGAAATTGGTTCTTTGGAAACCAAAACACAGAGTGCCTTAGGACACCTGCATGTGATTTTGTCTTGCAAGAGCCTCCCAACCCAGGAAGCACTCAGGAGGGACCTGAACTCCTCTTGGCTCTCTCGGCATGCACGAATCAAGCTATACGGAGCCTTGCAGCCTCCTGTGGTGATACCTGGCTCAGTTACAAGCACAACAGGTAGATACGAACCAGACTATGATGGTGATAAGCGATCATGATTGAAAAGACAAAGTTTGTTAAATACTCAGGTTTTTAAGAAAGTACATTCAAAACATCAAACAAGCAGGCAGAAAAGCTGCAACCAAAAATGCTGCTCATGAGACAGCAAATACTGCAGACGTAGAGGATATGGCTCTTTTAAAGACATTTTCAAGCGTCACCAACCCATGGGCAATCATTCTCAGAACTTGTGCTGCAGGTCACAGCGGCAGGCTGGTGATTTTTTGCCATTTAAGCAAAGCATCATGTACTAAGGCAAAATAAGTGTGTATTAAATTCCTATCATCCCAAGAACGCAGCAAATTTCTAGCAATATGCTGCCAGGAATAATGTGAAAAACATAAAATCAAGTTATAATTTTTGCATTTATTTATTTATTTCCACAAAATTCTCATTAAATTTCCCATCGCATTATAAGCAGAAATTGCTGCTATAGAAAAGCAACAACCTAGAGCATCAGATATTCTCTGGTGGATCTTTCAGACCCAAACCTGCTTAGCTTTTAAGATTAGACAAGATCAAGCCTACTTAGACAAGGAAGGCCATCTGTTTTCGAGGATCCAGCTGCTATCCCTTCAAACGCAACTCGCTGCGGACTCCTATAATTTATTAATCCTGGGATAAACCTGTAAGTCTGCAATATCATTATTTGACTTCTTTATACCATTAGCTTGAACATTTTATCAACTGCTGTGCAGGTAACAGTCAAAAAGCTAAGGAGATTTGTCAACCCTCATAATTAATATCTCTCTTCTTTTAAGTTACCAGGACTCCAGTTTAGCACAGACTTAAGCTTGTGCCTGACTTTCGGCGTGTGGTCAGCTCTGGTGAGTGGATTAAAGCCTGGCACGTGTCTGTGATCCTTTCCATGCCTGGGACCCATGCTTTGGACTTGCTTGCCTGTGCAAATCTGGTTTTGATATTGGTCCATACAAGCACACACATGTGAGCACTAACACACTATTTTTTTTATTTATAAATTTGCTATTTGTTCTTCAGAAAGTAGAAAGATTTAGACCCAGCTTGGCCCATATGAAACTGATATTTTTTTGAAACAAAACAAGTCAGGAGTTATCTCTCAGCCTCCAGAATTTATGTGATGGATTTAAAAGTGAAAATGGCTTTTTCTCAGTCAGACAACTCTGAATTGGCTAAATGACTGGATGGATGTTAATAAAACTTCCCTTTCGTCTGCAAAATGATTGTGCCTGGTCCCAGGTGGAGCATGATAAATCAGCACAAAAGCTACTTTTCTCAGAAAGTTAAAAGTGGCTGAAAATAAGGGTTTAGAACCTAAGAGCCGTGTTAGTTGCCTGTCAGAATGCTACCGTCATAATGCTGTAATCTGCCTGCTAAAAGCATATTTAACAAGGTAAAATAAATGTACCTCTTAATACATGTGCAAGTATATACTTGGTAAACTCTAAACTCTGCCGTCCTTACAGTGCACCCTCCTGGGAAGGGGCGAGGAGCTGCTCATTTCAGCTCAGCATCTTTGGGCTGAGGAAGCCAGGGCACTCTCCATGACTACAAGTGCGGTGACATGGCTGCACCTTTACTGAGCAATGAGAGGTAGCTCCACCTTTGCAGGAGGCTGAACAAAATGCTCTGAGATCCTGTAAGCTGCTGCCAGCAAGCGCTTGGTTCTCCGACGTAATGGTGTACCGTGCAGCATTGCAAACTGTGAGGGCTAAACAGCTGCTGTTTTCACTGGAATCCACTAAAAGCTCCATCTACTTGTTTGGAAACCTGTTGAACCATATTTTCAATATGCTGTATAAATTCAAAACAATAAGTGGTAGAATTCTTCTTTCTCTCTCCCTGTCTTTCTCCCATGTTTTCTCTCATTCTTCCTTTGATGGGTATTGGAGATTTTACAAGAATCATGAAAGAGAATGTTTTGGGAGACCTCAGAATAGTGAAAAAGTGACTTTGAAAGGGGAAAAACTATATTGATTGTGAAGAATCTATTCCAACTAATTATTTTCAACATCCTGATATTGAAATCATTTGATTTGTGGTTAGGCCACATCGCTTCATGTGCAGTGCAATACAAGGCAACGTGCAGGAACTGCCGCTGGTTATGTGGTTAATCCCTGCTAGCAGCAGGAAAGCAGCCTCCTCCCTTTTACATGTCATTTCTTGACACCAAGTAATCTGAAAGGTTTTCAGCCAGACTCAGTGAGGCTCAACAGTTGTGCTTCCATTGTGAAAGCAAGGCTTAAAAAATGTTTTATATATTCCTTATCTTATTATATCATCCCTCTAGTAATTTGGACATACATTTTTCTGTTTAATTGGTAATAAAAATTATCTCTCTCTCTAAATATGTACAGTGCCTCTAATTCTTTTAGCACCAAACCCATAGCTTAAAAAATAACTAGTAAAGCCTAGGACTTTGATGGAGTAGATCAGAGTTGCAATGCTTTGCTCACAGATCATGAGAAGTTTCTCACATGGTTACTACTGATGGTTACCCAGTGACTGCACACATAACATAACATATTATGTAATGCATAACATAACAGCACTGACATCTCCTGGCTTTTCACTGTTTGATGTCACCTTCCTGCTCATTTGGTGCCACAACTTCCCTTTAAAACCCTGTGAAGAGCAAACAATGTTGGCATGGGGAGGAAAGCTGGTCTCTGTGAGGAACCTCTCCAGAGATGATTTCTGAGCCTCAGCATAAAGGATAGGTTTTGCAGATTACAACGGAGCCCCGGGGACTAACCACGCTATCTCAGGTCCTTATTCCAAAAAGTGCTGGATGATGCCACTGTGAGAAGACAGACTGCAGTCCATCAATAATTGCATGTGAATGTTCCCTCCAGAATGGATCCAATGGGTGCAGTCTTCTAGAGGTGATCCCCAATGGGTGCAAAACAAGATTTTTTCTAGCGCCTGAGGCATCTTAATAATGCCATTTTGCTAGTATTTCTAGTGTCTTACAGATACACCTTAGTAGGTCAACATAGCTCCACTGGATTCTCAAGCAGTATTGATTTACTCCAAAAAAGCATCTGGCTTGGGAGTCAGAAGAGCAGATGTACAATCAAGCAATCTTGTTCTCAGGTAGGTAATTCTGTTGCCACTTAGTAAAAGTGCTAAAAAAGCACTAGGAAAGCTTATTTGTTTTATCTTTCAGTGATTATTTTGCCTGGTAATTGCAAACATCCTGTGTTAAGTCTGACAAGAATTAACTTAGGCTTTGGCAAATACTGGTGGTTTCCTTCATGTTCCCCTCTAATAAAGGTAGTCTGACTTTGATATTGCTTAAAGCAGTCATAGTCTTTGTTCTTCAGAAATGATAAAGCATTTCTAATTCTGAGTTTTATAATACTACAATATAGAGAGACAGATTTTATCTTAATAACATCTATATTATGATAAAGAACCAGCTACATGACAGGAAAGCGAACATTCCAGTTCATCTACAATTCTCCATCACATCAAAAGACACTACATGCGAGAACGATATGCTAAAACTTCCCATTATGCAGCTTGGAAACACACATATTTATTCCGGAGGAATCAGTATTGTTAAGAGTAACCTCAATGGCTGATCTAGATAATGTTTCACAGCTAGAATTGATACTTTAATTACAGTGTAATAAGATGCTAATCTTATTTCTCTGCATCTTCTAAGATATTTCGGTGAGCAAGATGCTGAATGTAAAGAGCTGTTCCTGATAAAATAATTGCAAATAATAACACAAATGCTATCCCTCCTAGCTATGTTGTGACACCTGAAGTGTTGTTAGTATTTAATGCAACCAGTGATGAAAAAGGATAAACTCAACAAGAATTCTGTTTCCAGGAAAAGGTAATAATTTCTGTGAAGGAACAGCGTAAGAGGCTGTACTATTCCGCGCTCCAAAGAGAGAATTAGCCATTTGTTCTATATGGAACAAAACAATAACCAAGTCTGCCACATCTTCCAATAATAGAGGGTATGAAAATACACAGAACAAACCAAATGCATGTGTGCTTTCACTTAATATGCACCTAGCTAACTACTTGCTTATATTTTAAGAATCCTTCTCTCAAAGATACGCGCTTTCAGTCGTAGAGGTGAAATCTATACTTACACGTATGTACGATGGGCCCAGTTCTGCCTGCCTTGGTCACAGTTAGTGGCAGCTTATCCTGCAGTAGTCCCACTGAAATCAAGCAGAGAATATGCTCTTCAGTCTGAGCATGGTGGCAGATTCCACCTATATATAGCATGTCTATATTTATCTCCATCTTAAGTGGTTAATTTAGCTCTGTATCACTGAATTAAATATAAATTATCTGCCAGTGCAAAAGCAACTTGGGAGAAATTACAGTCCCCTGTCTCCCCCCACCCCAAATACGCTAAATATCAATGTGTAATATGCAAATCCTAAGGTTTTTTACACCACCCAAGTTGAATTCTTAATACCAGACAAGAAGAAAATCATAGCTTAACATACACCAGTAGATATAATAAATAATGAACAGCACTAACAGCTTAACATCATAAGGAAACAGATGGAAAACTTCCCTCCAGAGATCATTGCATCTAGTATTAGAGAATGAGTTTCTGGACGTGCACAGGGTGAACAGTTCAAGTCTGAATTACAATGAGGTTTGTAACACTTTTTTATTATAAATGTAGGAATTTCATGTCTTCCTTTTAGAAAGTACTGCTATTACAACATTCATCTGTTTCACTGAAGACATGAAAAGCAAAAGGCGAAATCTTAAGCTGCTAAAGCGTGAATAGCACAATCAAATCAAGATCTCGCTCTGGGAGTACCTTCACGGGGTTTGCAGAATACAGCAGGGCTACAATGCCATCATCTGTCCAGGAGAAGAAACGGAACCCAGCTTGGGAGCTATGTCTTTGCTAACAGCATTCATCCACACTACAGAAAAACACTAGCAAGTCTGTAGCTATTATATTAGTAAGCGAACAACTATTATATACTTAGAGAATTCTAATGAAGCAATGACCCATCTATTTCTCTGATAATGTTTCCCTTTTCATATCAGGTGGCTTAGTAGTGTGTTCAAAGTGCCTTACAAGCTGTCAATACAAGAAACAGATTTCTCTGGAAAGTGAAGCACATTTGTTTACTTTGAATTGTCATCTTTTGCTTGTTTTTTTTTGTTTTTTTTTTTTTTTTTTTTTTTTTTTTGGGTGGTGTCTAAATAACTACACATATTCTTCTGGAAGTAGCCTAGCTATAGCAAGATGTCATGCTTGAATCCTTCACCTACTCTTCCCTCAACGGGCTCTTGAACCCATGGCATGTCCTCTAGACTCTCAAATAAGAAGGTGCACATGTATATACTGCATGGACTACATTGCATTCTGTCTCTCTCATTTCCCATCACAAAGGTCTCAAAGTATGGTGCAAAACTCCCCCTCTAGACAGACTCTTTCCAGTGTCTACCCAAACGGCAGCTATATGCCATGTACACAGCTACGTTCTGTGTAGAGTTCTGTGCCAATGTTGATACACACAGCTTCTCAAGAAGGTGGATTTTTTGTCTTGCTTCCTTCCTCCATCCTCTTCACACCCACCTCATCCACGTTACAGACCACAGAAGAAACACAAGAAACGAATGTGCTGCCCAGGGTGTCAAAAGCCCATTGCAGCAGAGCATGCCCAAGCCAGCTGAGCTCCTGTCCGCTCTGTCAGCTGCTCAGCAACACTGCCTCCAACATTAGATGGATGTGGAGACCTCTCTTTCTATCATTCCTTAAGATATATAAGCATAATTGAAGCTTGTATTGATTTTGAAGCCAAAACTTCTAGATGACTAAAACTCTGGGGCAGCCGTAGGGTCAGCCAGAACACCTTTGGTAATAGGGTGAGGAGCGGAAGCTGATATTCTCCTGACAAACCCACTAAGCTTATAAACGTCTAGCACTCATTATGCTATAGAAAACGCTGGCCAATAATTTCAGGTTGCTGTTCCAAGACACAAATTACTTCCAAATGCAGTACTGCACAGAATTGAATGGAAGAGGTCCAATGTCAGAATGTAAGAGACACCATAGGGTTATTTCAACAGTGAGACTACTCAATAATTTTATATTGCACAGTTTGATACTGAATCACAGCACCTTAATGCACAGCTACAGCCCATTGCAAAGTAAGAGCTAGTGATGTAGTCACAGAGGCCTTCAACATAAAAAAAAAAAAAAAAAAGAAAAAAGAAAAGAAAAAAGAAAAAAGAAAGAAACAAATAAAAAATGGAACAACTTTCCTAAAAAAGTTTGCCTTTGACCTTAACAAGGTTAAACCCTGCATCCTTTCTGTGCTCATCACCTAAGGTCTCAGAGGCACTCCAGGTCATTATCTTCACAGCGCGGCAGGGTTTCTGGTGTATTATTTACCTTCAGATCACACCAAATTATTTCCAGTTTTCCCTGGTATAGCCAGCTTAGCCAAGCAAATCTCACGTGGAGTTACTGCTGACATCTAGAACGATAACCAAATGAGTTAACATGAGGAAAAACTTGTGGAATATGGTGAGTTGTAGCATGCCAGTCTGATACTTCATACCTCTGAATAAGAATAAAAAAAGAGAGACATTTTTGGAGAGGTTTTTTCTTTCCCTCATCTTTATGGTTCCTTTACTTTTACTTTTCCTGTGGATTCAGAGGCCAGTTAAATTTTTTGAAGTGAGATTTGGGAATTTTGCAACAGTTCCAGCTGAAACTGATGCTCAGGAACTTGTCCAGTAATCCTCCCTGGCACAATAAGAAAAATTTTCCCCATTACGTTTGAGACTTTTCAAGGAAACCACATATTTTGTGTCTGAGGTTTGCTCTTGACCTTTCTCTTTTCCTTACGCTATGACACATTAACCCACAAGGGCTGGATTTATTGTTTATTAACTTAAAACTCTTTAAAAGTGAAGTATTTTTCATATAGCTTTGGGAAGCCCTGGAAGACAAGGAAAAGGAATGACCAGAAAGAACTGAAGGCTGAAAAAAAATACTGTATCTGTTAGGGGAGGGAGCTCGATCCTAAGCAGAGCCTTGCTACACCTGACTGACTAAGAAAGTGGTGTTTAAACCACTAACCAGGTGGATTTACACCCTCGAGCAGCCAAACACGTGCATGCTGTTAGGCTGTGGCTACAGGGACTGAAAATCCAGTGCAAGGGCAGAAGCCAGAGGTTGCGCTTACATGAGCAATTTACAAACGCCGCAGCTGAATCCTTCATTCTTCTGCAAAGAGATGCCAAAAAATGTGAAAAGCTGAAAAAAGTAAAGAGAAGCCAGCAGCAGTGACACAGAGGAGGAAAGAGTTCTTATTTTTCTTTAAAGAAGGTCAAATTCAAAGAAATTAAGCAAGATGCTAAGGTGCTAACTTCGGTGGGAAGACAGGAAGGGAAAGAGTTCAGGTTGTGCAGCATCACTGACTCATCTCTCTTTGGGCATAGCTGGGTATCTGCTACTCACAGCAGGGATTTAACACTAGCATTAGTAACCCTCACTCTTCCTCCTTTTTCCCATTAAAATGAATAAGGTCATGTTCCCATTGATTTTGTGTTTCACTTATTTAAATAGTGACAAATTAAGAACAGTTTTGCACTCGTTCAAGTCCGAGCCACCCTGGGCAGTTGGACAAGGGCTGACCTACTTAATGCTGAGCGATAGGTGTTCATCCAGGAACAGGATCCTGACCCACTTTCATGCTGGAACACCACAGGTACAATTTATCAAATATGTGCTCATGTTGGCTTTGTAGTCTTAAATAGTTTGAAAGGATTTAGTAGCCATTAGATGACAAATATTCCATGCTCTTATTAATAAATACACCAGTATGAACCACTGATAGAGTTCTCAATTTTCAAAACTCTTTGTTTTTATTGTCATTATTATCAAATATTTATATTACCCTCAGGTCCAGAGGGAATAGTCAGAATTAACTCCCTGTAGTGTGAGGTTCTCAGCAAACACAGAAGATGTAAATACTGGTTAATTTATGTATTTAGCAGTCATGTTGCTTCCCAGCTACCCCCGGCATGCTGGAGTGGTGGATTGCCCTATGGAGACATGCATGCAAGCTGGAATTCAGGTTTTCCAAATTGTCTTCTGAAGGCAAATACCTCTCCGTGCCCATCCTTGATGACTACACAGGGAGCCGGGTCTGCCTGAGACCAAGCCGAGGAATGTCACCTCCTGGTGACAAAGACAGGAAAGAGGGTCGAGCAGCAGACAGGCCTTCCCTGTGGCTCCACCAGACTGCACTTCAGCAACATGGGTTTCCTTCCACCATCTCCAGTGTCTCTGCCCTGTGTGCCCTGACTGTCACTGCTCCCCTGTCACACATTGCAATCTGCCACACTGCTTCAGCAAATCACTCTCCGCGTGCTGCTGAGGGCTCTGAAACCATATGTTGCAATGGGTTTATTGGTCCAAATTTCCCCAGGGAACATCGCCTGCCCATATGATGTCCTCCCACGCCATGTCTTGCACACAAGGCTCTGAGTCACAGGTAGTGGGGCAACATGGGGGAAAAATAATCACATCTTCCACAGGCAAAGAGTTTCCCATTGAGCATGCAGCATAAGTTGCTCATGTGCACCACTTATCCCACTGTGTCTATAGAATAAATTATGCTCAAGAAATTTGCTCTCAATGGCCTCTTTCAGATAGCAGCAATGAGTAAGATAAAACCTGCCACTTTATGTCAAGTCACACTCCTCGAGTACAGATTTAGTAATAGTAATACTTATCTTTTATGTAGCACTTTACATTTCCCAGTTGCTGCACAGAGATTAATTAAGCAGTCAGACATATATAAGCCAGGCCTAAAGCATGTATTGAAGGACTGACAGATGCCTGTGCTACTACAACAGCACAAAGGCAACCGTCTGGCCAGTAAATGCGCAGGTACATTGAATTGAATTGGAGCAAGGCACTGGCAATCTGTTGAAATTTAAGTGGCACCACAGGGGCTCAGAGGCCTTCCTCTTCTCAACCAGATGAAAAAAATACATGTAGTTAAGCACCTCCCATTCTGCAATATGTCCTTTAAATCCTCTCATGCAACTGGCACAGTTACTCCATCTTAAGCTGGGAATTAAGAAATAAAGGTAGGTGGGTCTGCTTCCAGCTTTCTGGCACCTTGTTGAGAAGTTGTAGAATCACGGCTTGGGTTGGAAGGGACCCTACAGCCCACCCAGCCCCAACCCCCTGCCATGGGCTAGTTGCCACCCACTGGATCAGGCTGCCCAGGGCCCATCCAGCCTGGCCTTGAACGCCTCCAGGGACGGGGCACCCACAGCTGCTCTGGGCAGCCTGTGCCAGGGCCTCACCACCCTCTCAGTAAAGAACTTCCTCCTAACACCTAATCTAAATCTCTCCTCTTTTGGTTTAAAACCATTCCACCTTGTCCTATCACCCGTCAAACTGTGTAAAAAGTCGGTTTCCCTCCTGTTTGTAAGCTCCCTTTAAGTACTGGAAGGCTGCAATGAGGTCTCCCCAAAGTCGTCTCTCCACCAGGCTGAACAAGCCCAGCTCCCTCAGCCTTTCTTCACAGGAGAGGTGCTCCAGCCTCTGATCATCCTCCTGGCCTCCTCTGGACCTGCTCCAGCAGCTCCATGCCCTTCTTGTCATGGCGGCCCCCGGCCTGGATGCAGTACGCCAGATGGAGCCTCACGAGGGCAGAGCAGAGGGAGACAATCACATCTCTGCCATCCCTCTGCAACAGCTTAAATGTTCTCCCCACTGTGCTGTCCCGTTTCAGACTTCCTCAAAAACCTCCCTGTGTGGTGAAGGTACTGTTGCTGCAGATGGTGTGGAGACAGGCCCTGCACAGCTGCGGTATCCAACGACAGCCTCTCGCCCGGCCTGTTCTCCCCGCTGCTGTCCCTGCTGCTGCTGGAGCGCTTCAGACATACTCTCTGAATTAAACCAAGCCTGGAAAAATCAGGAGCTGAAGCGAGCTCAAACATGAGCCAGCAGATGAAGGATCATGTTGTTCTCTGGACGTGTCATTGACAATGGAGAAAAGCATTTGCTCCTGCCCTCTAGACAGGCACGTTTGGCAAAGAGCAGCTCAAAGCTTTGTGAGCATGGTTATTTTCATCTCAATCTGCTTCACTAGCCTGGGAGGACTTGTGCAGCTCTGCTTCCCTCAGACTACTCCCAAAGCTGCACAAGGGCAACCTGCTGGCTTGCGGGATGGGGGACATTGGGGCCATGTCCTGTGCTACACTACAGCTTGTCAAAAACAACGACAACAACAACAACAATAGCAACAAAACAACCAGCCCATACAAGAAACCATTGACATTTTTATACTTAGGGGCCTTCTTTGTTGTTGTCCACATTTCTGGTATCTTCAGAAAGTGTTTAAAGGAATTTATATGCGCATGTGTGATTGCTCCCACCTGTATGCCTGTCATACGTTTACTGTGTGAGGAAAAACCTTACACTGAGCATGTGTAAGGAGCTCAGATGAAACTGCAACACAGGCCTTAAAAGCATCACTTGAATTAAGAGTCAAAAGATTCTTACAATTAATAAAGGCTCCTTTTATTTATCTTTCAGTTTCTGAGTCCTTAAGTCTTCATTTCCGGACATTTAAATTCAGCCAACAGGACTAGCAGTCCAGACATTATTTGAAGTGAAAGATGAGGTTCTCCCACAATCAAGACTCCAGCAACTGAGATTTTATCAAAAAGTATCAGTTAGCCTGAAACTCATAAAAAGAGTTGCCAGAAACTCTTACTGGAACATTAAAATTTCCAGTTTTTAACACTGTGCATGTTGACATTTGTATCCACATAAGCTGTCTTGCATTTAATTACTGAGGTACTTCTGTCAGCTGCACTTCTGTCTTTTTCCCATCTTCTTGCATTTACTGTCACTGAAAGCTCTCCTGCGATGGAGACCACAGAGCTGCTCACAACTCTTAGTGGTGCCCAGCTCATGGAAATTGGTGATTTTGCCCTGAAATCAATGTTCAGACATTTAAAACTATGCTGTTGGGAGACCCTCTGGTGCTCCAAACCAAAACCCCTTAGGTTATGGAGGCCCACGGCAGGGGGCTGGGGCTGGGTGAGCTTTAAGGTCTCTTCCAACTCAAGCCAGTCTGTGATTCTATATCTAGCAAGGATCATTTTGTGGCTGTTGTTTCATATAGAAAAAAATAAAATAAAATCCACCTAAAGCCAAAGAGTCGTTTTAAAAATCTGTGATTCCCCTAGGTCTAGCCGAAACAAATGTTCCTCCCCTCTTTTTCCCCCTCATGAAGAATGCCCCCCCAAGCCTGTCAGTTAAATTTGGTAAAGTCCTTATTATCACACTTCACTACATCTCAGGATGAATGAGGAGAGCTGTGCAAACACTGCAGCTATCTTTTCTTTATTACAGCTGCAGCCACTCCCCAGAGACATTATTAATGTCCACAGCCCTCGCACAGAGCCGGCATACGCTGGCATCTGATTGCTATTCAGATCAGCAGCCTCGCGCAGCCTGTCTGTGAACCAACACATCAGTAGGTACATAAAGGGCTCTTGCTGCGGGCTGAACAAGTTCCTAGGGCCGCCGTCGTCAAAAGATAATGGCAGCATGATTGCCAAAATTTTGTGGATATTGTGCTAAGCTGAAGCAAAACAAAACCCAAGGTAGGGGATGCATTTTTCCTGGGCAATTTATTATTTATCACTGCTCTGCAAACCCCTTTGTTCTCATGTGTGGTAGTTACTCTCCCTTTATAGCTCGCTTGGGTGTGTAATTTGAAAAGAAGATGTATGGTGGTTTTTAAGAACGTGGGGGTAAGTCTTGCTCCCTGAGCTAGGCACTGGTTTGGCAAGGGGCAGCTGTGTGAGGAATGAAGGTGAAAAGCAAACTCTGTGAAGTCTTGGGGTCTGTGCAGGGAGAAACCTGGTGTGTGGAGTCACCCCTCAGCCATGTTTCACGGATCAGGGAAGGCGCCCATACTGCCAACAGGTAGCCACAGGTGCCCCTTGACAGCCAATCTGCAAAATGAGCTATTCACATAGATACTGCAAAGAGAAATGTAGCACATGGCTCTGTACAGGAAACCTGTGGACACTCAGGAGCTACTCTTGGAAATACAGAAAGTGAGAGATGTCCTCAGTGAGGGACAGAGCCCACGCGGAATGACCCAGAGCACTGATTTCTCTGAGATCTCTGTCCGTGTGCATGAGACACGCAGAATTGTGGTGCGTGAGGGTGTGCAACTGTGGTCCTCACGCGATGCAGAAGAAGCCAACATCCATATGAGAATGCATTTCAGCCTTATGGAAGCCTGCTAAGCTTCCTTAGCTGGAGCAGAAAGGAAGAAATATTTCACCCTTTGCATTGATGGATGCTATGCATTCATCACTGCATATTTCTTTATGATGGGCCCTCAGTCTATATACAGATGAAGAAGGAAACAAGTAGTCTCTTCTCAGCATCCATTATAAGTACTAATCATGAATCTCAGCCTGGACCTATTTAGCCTCGTTAATGTACACAAGAAGAAGTTGATCTCTGCTACCAGCTGGCAAAACACGTATCAGCTGTGTCTTTGCCCAGCTCCATGCATCCTGATACCAGGGCTTGGCACAACATATAAAGCTCCCAGGTTAACATAAACCCTTCCCTTCCCATAGCTGCCCACTTCCATAGCACTGGAAGCTCTGCCCACTGCAGTGCTGCCAGAGTTACCCAAGGTCCTCTTAAGGCTCCTGCTGCAGAATCTTGGCACTGCCAGTGGCATCCACCTCCTGCCCATGCCCTGCAAGCACCAGGCATCCAGCCCCACACACTTGCTATGGGGAGACGCTACAGACTCGCATACAAGATCCACAACAGATACTTGCTTCAGTGAAGGCAGAGGTTTTTCTTCCCATTAATCAAAACCTTGCCCTGTTCTGCATCAGTATTAAACTTCCTCTTCTCCCCGTTGGTGTATGGAAATACGCTCCCCTTGGGAGTCCTATGAAGGCTTTCAGGAAATCTGAAAGAACTGTTTTGTCTGCCTCAGGACAAAGATGCACTGCATCTGGATGCTACAAAAAAAAAGTGGCTACAAGCATTGGACAGAGAATATTTTAATTTACATATCCACATCATGAAAGCACATGACATTAGCTTTTAAAGGCCTTATGAGTTTTTTCTTCTGGTAAGAAGCATAGATGTACAAAAATGACCTCAAACCCGAGGATGAAGGGTTTTGACAGAATTCTTCTCGCTGCGAGTAAAGAGCTATCCATGTTTCCAAACAGCGATAAATGACATACAGTTTGAGGTGTTATTTATTCATAATATCTATTGCAAAAAATCACCAAGCTCTCTTTGGACAGGGTTTTGCACAGATAACAATGTATTTCCGTGGAAAAGTTTTATTTGTTGGGCACTTTGGTACAATTGCTTGACCACGCACGGTGGCTGAGTTGCTCTGAAAATTGATACTTTCCATAATGATGTCTCATTACTAGTGATTCATTGGAGAGGTGCTGCTGTGATAATTAATGCTTTATGAGCGAATGGGCCACATTCTTTAAGCAGTCTACTTCCCTAACAGTGATTTATTTAAGTGGCTGGTTTCTGATAGCCATGTAAATAAATACATGCTAATGGATACCAGTGACAGTGCGTCTGTTGACAGGTTTCTGTTTCTTACCATAAAGCAGCCGAAGAACTAAATCTGCATATACAAATCCATAATGGTTAGGGGCTTTTATGTGTTTTTGCAGAAGCAGTTTTGAGTGAATGCACAGAAAGATGCAAATTTCTCATCTCCTTCAATTTTCACCTCCCAGGCTGGCTTCAAAGCTCACTTCTTAGATATTTGGAGAGGATGATATTGCATGAATGAGCACCGCGGTGGATCTGCTGATGGCCTACTGCTGTTCTGGAGGCTGGCTTCCCCCTCCCACTCCATTAACGCACTTTGTTGGGTAAGTGTGCTCCGCGCTCTGAGCAATGGCCTACCCAACCCATTCTGCACGGCCCCTAAAAGCAGGGATTTTGTCACCCCCTCCCATCTTGTCTGCGTCTGCTGCACTGGCAAAGGTCGCCACCCTCAGGAGCTTGTCACCACTGCTTCGCAGGAAGTTTCTGCCCCCCCGCAGTTATCAGCTGAGCTACTCATGTGAAAATGAGCCAGAAATGGTGGTCTCGGCTCAGTCAGCTTTTGAGTCTTGGCCAGGGTTGGGGAGTGCATGCAGGAGCAGAGGGCTGGCAGACTCGAGGGGGGCAGAAGCTGAGCATCTTCTTCAGGCAGAACTGAAGCAGGGGAAATAAAAACACCAGTTACACCAGCAGCTTTGTAGGTTTTACTCCCCAGCACCAGGAACCCCCACTGGCTCTATGCAAGCCCTCACAGGGCTTGTAGGAGGGGGTGCAGTGAATGAAGCTGGCTCAGCTCTCCCACTCTGTCATTCCCTGATCACTGTGAAACAGACAAAACAAGGGCTCACAAGCACTCCACATTCAATAAGCTCAAGGAAAAACTGCAAATAACCTCGACAACAACAACACCCTAGAATTTTTGTGTTGCGATTATGGTGCCATATAAAAACAGCTCCAGCTTCAGTCTCACAGTTTATACTGCTTATGGAAACTCCTCAGACATGCATAATCTTATGGAGCAAAATCCTAGCCTCACACAAGTAATTAGCAAAACTCTTACCCATTTCTGCAAGTAGAATTTTGCCCACCATGAGCAGTTTTTGTTTAAATCCAGAATTCAAACATAAATATATAAGATTAAAGTATATTATTATAGCTATAATAAAAAATGTATAAGTACATTCATATACTTAGAAAAAGGAAATAAAGAAAGGATATTTACTAATAGAATACATAACAGTTTACATCTGCTAGTATAGTTACAGGAAATTAGACCAGATGTTGAAAGTCTGTCATCTCTTATTTTGAAAGATATTCTTTCAGTGTATGTAATCTGGCGTGTCAATTAAAAGATGTTCAAGAGTAAATTTCTTCTTCAGCATTATAAACTCGCTGTGACACGGTGGCTGAGTCATGCTTGTCTGAATCACTTCAGATTTTTTGCATTGCTTTAGTCAGCCTTCATTCCCTGCGGCCAAAAAGAACAGTGGTTCCTCGGTCGTGCCAGCCTGGAGGGCACGATCTGACATTCAGAGGCTGACAGACAGGGTGGGATGTCCTTCCCCTTAGCTTCTCATTAACCTGTGTTCTCCTCAGGATGAGAAAGCAGCTTCTTCTCAAGGTGAAACCACCAGCAGGTTCTTTTCACTGTTGTCTTTAAAAGCAGTTGGTGAATGTGCCATCTGACTAGACAGAGGAACAGGGAGCAATGCAAGAAATGGCCTGTTTTCAGGTAGGTTAGATGCTAAGGCCCCGTGCCTCAAGTCCCACCTCAATATCTTTGAGGATTGCAAAGTACCTAAATATCTTCAAGAATTTCAAGCTGCAGGACTTCATACAGCTGCTTCTCCCTTCCTGAGTTAGTTCTTTGAACACTCAATACTTTATTTGTGTAGAAATTTGGAGAGAGATGTTGACACAAACACAAATTATCGTCACACAAACCTCTTCACCAGGAGGGTGGTCAGGTCCTGGAACAGGCTCCTCGGGGCAGTACTCACTGCCCAAGCTGCTGGAGTTCAAGAGGTGTCTGGACAACATCCTCATCCATGTGGTCTGATTTTTGGGTGGTCCTGCGTGGAGCCAGGAGTTGGACTCAATGATCCCTATAGGTCCCTTCCAGTTCAGGATATTGTATGGTTCTATGAAACCTTGAGGTTGTCCACAGACACACTTCCAAGTGAGACAGCACAGCAGCCCCCTCATCAGTCCTTTGGCCTCAGGCACCTCCCACATGTTGAGTACAACATATGCATTTTTGTGCATTTCTGTAGCACTTCTCATCTCAAATGAGTAGAGCACCTCTCCTATAAGAGAGGCTCAGAGAGCTGGGCCTGTTCAGCCCAAAGAAGAGGAGGACCAGGGGGATCCCATCAATGTCTACAAATACCTGAAGAGAGGATGCAATGAAAACAGAGCCAGGCTGTGCTCAGTGCTGCCCAATGCCAGGGCAGGAGGACATGGGCACAGCCTGGAGCTCAGGAGGCTCCCTCTGAGGACCAGCAGCACTGCTGTGCTGTGCAGGTGGCTGAGAACTGGCACAGGCTGCCCACAGGGTGTGGGGGCTCCTCCCTGGGGATCTCCAGGAGCCGCCTGGACGTGGGCCTGGGCACCCTGCTCTGGGTGGCTCTGCTGGAGCTGGGGCTGGGCCAGAGGGACCCAGAGGGCCCCACCAACATCAACCACTCTGTGATTTTGTGCGTGGAAGAAGGGTGACTGCCCTGACCACCAGTTTCAGCAAAACTTTGGCTGCCTTAAATCTACATGTGGCTGTCGGAAGCTGCTAAATCTCCCCAGCAGAACCTGCTGCCTTTCTTGCAGGGTCACCTACTATTTCCTTCAGTTGCATCAGGGTCTGCTCCATCTGTGTTCCTCCCAGGAGAGACCTGTCTTGGCTCTACTTCAGCTTCTGGTAACATGGTCTGGCAGCCTCTTCTGCCACCTCCTGCTAAGGCTGGGGTAGTAGAAAGCATTGCAAAAGGGTTTGTGCTGTGTCTCATCTATACCATCTTTACTGGGTGGTTTCTCCTGAGTTATCCCCTGCTGGGTTGCACCTTTCTTCAGGTAGAGTGCCCAAAAACTGACATTGCCTTCCAGTTGAATCCATGCCAATGCTGAACAGAGTTGAAAGATAACTTTGAATATTCCTACGTACATATATGAACATAGGTTTATTTTTTCCACTATAGCATGACATAGTAGTCTGACATTCAGCCTCTGTTCCAGTACAGTTTCTAGATTTTTTGATTTACAGTTCTATTTGCAGAACTGGTCTCTCTCTGGCATCTGCTGTTTGTACTTTAAACATTTCCCTGTTAAAAGCTTTTTTTTTTTTCTTTTTTTTTTAAGGTCATATCTCAAAGACATGAAGCAATTTGAAGCCTGCCCCAGCACCACAGAGTTTCCTCACCCCTTGCTGCTGTCTGTAAATGCAGCCAGGCTCATTCTCGAGTCCAACAGCAGCACCATTGCTTTGGCTGCCAAAGACAGTGAACAATCACAGAGCCAAGGCAGCCTCCTGCCGAGCCCTTCTTGATCAAAACTTTCATTTTGATAATGAGCTAATCACCAACACGCTCTGAGTAGTGTTTTCCAGCCCGTTTTGTGCCCACCGTGCCATAGATCTGTCTAGACCACACACTTGCTGCGTTTGCCTGTGAGCACTCCACGTGAGACGCCGTGACCAGACATGCATTTGCTTCTGTCAGCGAGATCTGTCACCCTGTCACATAAGGAAATAAGAGCAGTTTGACAAATCCATGTTGGCAGTTCCGCTTTCCAGGTGTTTGATTAAGTGCTTCAGCATTTTTACAGGAGTCGGTGTTGCACTGATTGGCACGCGGCTCCCCAGAGGTTCCTTCCCCCTACCCTCCAAGACAGGCACCCTATCTCTCCTTTTCCAGGCCTTCAGGAGCTCAGCATCTGCAAATCTTTACAGGAAATCCCCAATGGCTCTGAAATTTCAGCCCCTCTGTTCTTTGAGTATCTTGAGATTTAGACCATGAGGCCCAGACAAATCTGAAAGCATCATATTTATTTAGAAAGTACGTGTTAACCTGGTGCTTTGAACTTCCTTGGAGGGCTTGTTTATTTTCAGTGCTATATTAGTTACATAAATCTCTTTTTTATGCTCCTGTGTGAAAACTTAGCTGCCGCCTAAGACTGTATACAAAGACTGAGTCACTTCCTTTGAGACACACTGCGTTAAAACAGGGGATGAGTGTCTGAGATCTCCATTTTGTTGTGAAGAGCTAAAATAAAGAATTCTTCCAAGAGCAGCTGGCAGAAAATATTTGTAATGAGAGCTGCCAACTACTAGAGGAAAGTGGCTTATTTATACAGGGGCACCACTGAGACAGACTGAAGAGACAGGCTGCGTTGGATTTAGAAAATGAAAATCACCCAAGTGGACAAGGCTGTAAAAACTGTATAATATAAAAAATGAATCCTGTAACCCAGCAGCACCTGCATCTGGCAATCTCATTCATGCCTTTTGCAGGAGATAAACCTTCTTGCTCTATCAAATAAACCCCATAATTACATTGCTTAAGTAGGATATTAAGTGGCATCATATTAAGCCATTACGTGACCCTTGTCATCATCAGCCCTGCCAGGCGGTGAGGAGAGATGTTGCTCCCTGCTGATTTCTCTGGGTATCTATTTAAACATACTGTGGTAATTAGAAACATCTAAATAAAGGCCTGCCCAGGATTACACGGGCTGAATGGAATAAGCCTTTCTTTCTTGTGGCTACAGTGCCTGTACCTGCTGCTGTTGTGTGCACACATCCTTGCCAGCGTCCCTCGTCTGCTACGATCTGAAGCTCTGTGGGATGAGAAAGAAGAGAGGTTCAAAGGAGGCATCCTTTTCCTGCTCCTATTGGTAGTGCCTCTGCTACTGGTGAAGAGGATCTTTCTGCAGGGCTTAAAAGATGAATCTGCTATTTCCCCCTGCTTTACTCTTTTATGCTTTTCTCTAAAGGGAAACCTGCAGGTTTCAGAAGCCAGCTTCGTTCTAGGCATCCTTCCTAATTACCTGAACCACCACCATTAAACGCAACATGTGTATTGATCACTATCATGAATGTTGCTTTTCTAATATTCAGAGACTGTGAATCAAACTGTGTCACAGATGTGGATTTCAATGGCAAGGTAAATCTGAGTGCACCCCACAGATTCTCCTGCCTTAGAGTAACTACAACTGAACAAAAAATGTCACTGAGGTTCCTGTCCTTTGGTTCCATCTATGCAATTATTATTAGAGCAGGAGCACTATTGGGCACCTAGTCCTAGGAAAGGTTTCCTCTCCAGGGAGGAAAGAACCCTTGCTGACCAGGAAGGGTGATTGGAAACACACTGCCAGACCGGATTGCATCCCAGATTTTGGGAGCTAAGGGCCCAGAAAGGTTTATGCTCATTTTTCAAAGCAGCCCTTCCATGGTTTGTCTTTCTCTCAGTTGTTTTTCAGCAGAATATTTTCTCACTTTCCACAGGAAAACCATTGCAAAAGGGACTGTGGCTCTGTTCCCTGCTGCCATCCCTGCTCCTCTCCCACTAGAAGTATTTACCCTTCTGATGCCCCAGCTCAGGTTCTGCTGTGCTTTCGGCTGCTGTAAGAAGTGTTTAAGAGCAAGCTCAAAACAAGCCATCGTTAATGCCACTGTGAAATAATTGTAGTGGTGGACACACAGTTTGCAATAAAACTTTTCTACAGGAAAAAAATCACAAGTATCAAGGATCTTTGTCAAAAGGAATTTTTGAAGATTTTAAGACACAGAAGGAGAAATAGCAGTTGTCTATGTTTAAGGCCTGGTTCTACACAGGAGAACTACAAGAAGATATTTCAATAACAAAAGCAGCCTTGTACTTCATAGCCAAGGGTGAGCCCACAGCGGGCTGTGGCATGCAAGTGATACAAGTGATTTTACTTGAACTCTTTGATGCAACCTCACGAAGACGGTTTGTCTGAGAGCTATTTTGGTACTGATGCACTGCCTGCCCCTTTCATGACCTGTTTCTGTTCCAGGTTATCGGATTGACTTCTGTCCACGAAATGGTCCAAACCAGCAATGAGACATCACAAAATTTGGCCAGTGCTTTGTACTGGATAATGGAGCACATCTTTTGCTAGCACCAACAGGAGGCACTCATGTCAGCACTAATGCTTTGCAGTGTAAGAGCTGCTCTGGAATTTTTTCCTGAAAAAGTTTATTTCTCCTGAATAATTATGATTCTCTGGAAAGACAGTGGCTTTTCTTAAAACGGTGTGTCTTAGTGGG
>VXAV01003818.1:127422-144718 GCA_013399715.1 Alectura lathami
TCACATTTCCAGTACAACTGCTAAAAAAATAAAAAAATAAATAAATAAGAAATAAAAAGACACTTTAAAATATTGCCTTCTCTCCTGGCCAGATTTATGGCTAGGTCCCCAATTTCAGTGTATCAGAACTGTAAGTGAGAAAAGAAAAACGCTACCACACAGCCATTTTAAGAGAGGAAAGCTGCTATTTTAGAAAAGAAATGGATGGCTGTTAGGTTTACTATTTAAGCACCCTACCATCTCCAGAAGTCACAAATAGACTTGAGTATTTCCAAGTAAAGCTGTTATGTCTGTTTGAGCAACAGTATCTCGTTTTTGCTTCCTTATTTAAAAATGCCAATAAACATAAAGTTAGTTTCTAATGAGTCACTAATAACTACACCTAGGCAAACAAATTGGTCTTTTGACTTCAAGCCTTTTCAGATCAGTCACTACTTCTGACACAAAAGATATCTTCAGGCCTTCACAAGTCTGCAGGATGTTTTGCAGGATGCTTTGTACCATACCTTTCATTTTGCTTTCTGTCTGGATGTCGTGCCATTTTAGACTTGGTTTTAGCTCTCATGCTACGACCGCTCAAATTCATAGACAGATGTCTGATCTGCAGTCAACATACATCAGTGTCTCAAGCTACAAAACTGAGCTTTGTACAAAAGCAGCTGAATGTTACCCACACTCTGCTAAAGGAGCTGGTAGCTTTTGCAGAAAGACATGGTGAATAACACAGCATCTAATCAGCCCTGAAAGATTTGTTAGACCTCTGTTGTCAAAAACTCTGTACTTTACAAAGGGTAAACCAACAGGTAGGAAGAGATTCTTTAACCTCGTAAATAAAAGGAATAGAAGAAAAAAGCACCAGTGGCTAAAGGTGGTATAGAAATGGTCTAGGTAAGATTGTAAATTTCAGTAAGGACCATTTATGTTCACCAGAAGTTAAATACAGTATGCGTAAGGAGATTAAGAACACGGAGATGGAAGCCAATGCAGAAAGAAAGCTTATGGGTCTTTAATCACTTTACTACAGAAACATCAAATAACCTCACTCCTGAAGGAGTCAATGCATATATTTTTATTTTTTATGGTGGATGAGCTTTTTTATGCATATGCCCAGTTAGGAATGTTGCCTTCCTAAAACAATGCAATGCCAGCATTGTTTTAAAAAGAAAGAGAACTATTTAGGTACCTACAAATCTATCAAGATGGCCTTAATAGTATGTAAGACTTCAGAGCATCCTTGGAAAGAAAACAAAATTATGGACCTGGAGTTACATAACAAACGGTGTAAAATCAACGGAGGCTAATCAGATATCTGCAACTCCTTCTTCTAAGAAATTAATTAGACTCAGTCAGTTTTGACACAATTCAACATGGGATTCTTCCAATGATAAACAGACAAATCATAGTGGTTATGAGAGGCAGTCATGGCAAGCTGAAGAGGAATTATGAGGCTATAGGTGATGTCACACTACAAATAAGATTTTTTGCATAATGAATGATAAAGTGATTCATGAGGTAAAACCATGCTTACAATAATTCATTGTAGAAACGAAAGACTAATTTTGTCAGTGATAAGTAGAGGTCATAATTGGGTTACAAAGAGGGAAAGTAAAGTGTTAAGCAATTGCTAAAGCTCAGGTTGGTTAGATCCTTGCCTCAAAGAGGTCAACAGTTGGATCACTCTGCACACCTGTCTCGCATTTCTGTCATGACATCAGAAGCCTCCTTCATCTGTCAGCCCCTCCAGTGCAAGCACAAAAGGACTACAGTTAGTGGTATCACAGACTCTATATTTACCGTAGACCAAGCCTGGGAAACGTTTTTTTGCACATTGGTGAATTTTGCCAGCTGGTTATTTGAGGCTCTGAGAACCAGACGTGTTGCCTTTAGGAACATGCCTTATTTCAGGTCGTTGGGAACTTGTATTGCTTCAGGTCGCTGCGCTCAGTTTGAATGGAAGAGTGCAATCCTGTCCCATAAGGAGGAGCTGGGCAGCAAATGTTTGCGCATGCACACCTGGTAACCTATATTCCTTTGTTCTGCATTGTATAAGTTGCTTAACCTTGCCAATATAGGTCAGCAAAGGGTCTTGCTACAGTTGGGAAAAGATATCTAGTGGTTTTGCTCAAAGATCAGCCGTGGGAGAAGTCCTTCCTGTTTAATATCTTCTGAGGTTTACGTAAAGCAGAGTTAGTGTTTTATAAAGCTGAACAACGTAAGTACAGAGGAGGACAAGGCCTGAAGAGCCATAGCACTGAACTGAAGGGACATAAAAATATATAGCTGGGAACTAGCAACGAAAACTTATCTGGAAGGTACTAGATGATGTTTGGAAATCAAAAAAGGAGAAAAGAAAGAGAAGCTTATCACGACCCACCTATGGCATTGGGGTCCTTCAATGGGAAAGTTCAGTCCTGAGGGAGACATGTCCAACATGGGTGAGGAAATACTGGAGTACAATATAGTGTGTATTTCTAGGCATGCATATTAAAGGCATAGGAACTCAAAATGGGATCAAGTGCAGAGATGGGCTACTTTGACCGTCAGAGAAGAGGAGGGAGCTGGTTTGCTCATGCTAGCAAAAGGACATCTGAAGAAGGTTACTCCGCATAATCACAGCTGAGCTGAAGGACACAGAAGCAAAAATCTGTTAAGCAGACGCCAGCTATTGAGCCTAGAAGCTTTTCACAGTCTGCTTTGATCAGCCAGTGTCTGTGGTCAGTAAGGGATTGAAGTCCCATGATAATGTGAGGAGCCTGAGGGGATTGCAAACAGAATGTCATGAAGAAAGACTAAATAACCTCTCCATATACATCATGGGGTAGCCGTAAGCTACAATTTACATTTATCTCCTTCATGAACAGCAAGTAAAAAGGCACACATGCTAGGCTGAAATGAGCAACCATTTGAAATATAAACCTGTGGTTGTTAACGGACTTTTGGCACATGCCAACAATTTCAGTTATTAACACTGGCTGAACGATGCCAATGCTGCACCATAATCCTGTAATCGGAGGGCTTATAGCAGAGTACAGGAGGTATAGCAAGCTTCACAAAACAGTGTTGTGGTTGCTTTCTTTATCCAGGGGATACTTGTTAACACTAGTAACATCATCAAATAAAAGCAATGTGATACTTCAGCTTCCCGATGTTGACCATCATCTATAGCTTTCTGCAGGACCCTATGAAATTCAATTAACTGATCATGGATTTTTCATTTGCTTTATTTTATAGCTACTTCACAGGGAAAACAGCACACATATGCAAATACATACTCAGCAAAGCAGATAGCTGATAAAATAGCCTAACCACAACATACTCAAATTTGTTTCTGTACACATTGTACTGAGTATTGTGAAACTGGGACACGCAGTACTTAAAGCATTATACTACACCAGGAGACCATATTCCATTACCATTTCACTTGGAGGAGGAGGGGAAAAAACACTGTTCATTTTGCTTGTTTTTCTTTTTCTGTAATTACCTCTTAACATTCACCACTTAATATAATTTCAAAATCTCCACGTCTCAAAACCTCTCTCTTCAGTTTCAGAAACAGCAGCACAGCACCAAGTCAGCTTTCTTTTCTCCCTTAGCAGACAGAGATCAGCATTTCATCTAGCTAGTGTCACCATCCCTACAGCTTTTGATGGGTGCCTCTTGTCATTAATCCCAGTCTCTGGCCTTCAGATATTTGATTACCTTTCTTGAAGGCGAGGCATGGTCATTTACAGTCATGTAATCATCCTGCTGTTGCTCAGGACCCTGGTGCCTGTGGAGCACAGTGGAAGACAAGGCAAATGAAGTCTGAGCTACAACTCACACAGGTGTTCCCTGACGACCCTGCAAAACTCTGAGAGGGATGAGATGCTTCAGGAAAAGGGTCTGCTCCTTTACTGCAAGGCAGAGGATGTGGGTGGGAAGTATCAAATGCAGCAGTGTTTATTCTATTCTTGTGTGCCTAAGACATGAAGTTCTCCTTGAGACAGAGTCTGAGACACAGCATCCCTGTGATTTCTGGGCAACATTGCCTCACCACCACGCAGCCAGCGCTGAGGTACCGCACCTCCAGGCAATGCTCATTTGCAACAGGAGCATCACCAGGTCCCACTGCTTGGCAGGTGGGTGAAGGGAAAACTGCCTTAGCTGGGGCGAGGCAGCAGGAGGGAAGCAATGGCAGGACAGCCAGGCTCCTGTCTGGGAGGCTACAGAGATAACAACAGTGCTGACTCATGCAGATGTCCAGAGGCTAAACGCTGCCTATACCACCCCCTTCCCCAAAGGCAACATGTCTTCAGAGCAAAAACAGCGGGACAACACGTAATTCCTGCTCTGGCATCTGGAACGCCCGCTGGTGCTCACGCAGGCAGTCCAGGCTCATAAGAGGTGAGGGAGACCAGGCAGACGAAGAAGGCAGCAGGCAAGCTGGGACCAGATCTTGGCCAGAAGGAATCCAGGCTGTGTAGATCGAGACACGGGAGCACCTCTGACTCTCCCAAATACCAGGTAACTACTGTTACTCCAGTGCCTAACTGATAACACTAGCACAGTCTGCTGTCATCTGATGCTTTTAAAACTGAGAGGACCTCTCAGCTGCCACCTTCCAAAGGTAGCTTAAAGGGGATTGATGGAGATTCATGGGTCTGGTGTAATTAGCATCTATATTTTGTGGCCACTTCCCTCACAGACAGCAGAAACATCTTCTAGTTAGTTAGGGTGCTGCAGGCAGATTTGTCTCTGCCATCTGTTCTGCTTTGCTAGCTGTCTGGCTTTCTAAAGATGTGTGTAGAAGAAACGGCAAAACTGCCTGTTGAATTGAAAAAAAAAAAAAAAAAAAAAAAAAGGCTACAAATATGTTTCTATCACATAACACAAGATCCGCTGCCAGCAGAAACAGCCTCTGCCATCTCTGATTTTATTCTGAAAAAGACTCGGAGGTAAGGCAAAGAGTGACATCTAACCTGCCACCTTTGGCGTTGCCTGGCTGCGTGGCCCACTTGGGCCTTGGTGAACCAGCTATGAACCTCGTGTGTCTGCGATGGAGATGTCTTTTTTTTCTTGATGGTACCAAGCCATTCATGGTTATTTGGATGAAACCATGGCCAGCAGGTTGAGGGAAGTGATCCTCCCACTCCACTCTGCCCTGGTGAGGCCACATCTGGAGCACTGTGTGCAGTTCTGGGCTCCCTAGTACAAGAAGGACAGGGAACTGCTGGAGAGTCCAGTGGAGGGCTACAAAGATGATCAGGGCCTGGAGCATCTCCCTTATGAGGAAAGGCTGGGAGACGTGGGGCTGTTCAGCCTGGAGAAGAGGAGACTGAGAGGGGATCTGATCAATGCTTATAAATATCTAAAGGGCGGGTGTCTATAGGATGGGGCCAAGCTCTTTTTGGTATGCTACCATAAAATTTGATTGAAGAAAACTCTTTAGAACTCGATTTGAAGTTTTAGAGAGCAGGCATTCTTTATCTGCAGCTTTGGGTGGCACAGGACTAAAGTCTCAGATCGTGCCGCCTTAGGAAGAATCAAACTACAGTTATACGTATTCAGGCATTGCATATTCATTATAACTCCCAGAATCATTATACATATTTATGTTACTTATTTTCACAGGGCTCCACTGTTGCACATGCGCCGTATTTCCTTCAGATGTCCCCACTGAGGTCTTCTTAATGAGGCTAGGATCTTCTTTAATATAGCTAGGGTCTTCTAGATGACCTTTGTCCTAATTATCAGTGAAATCTCATTGAACTGTTCTGTTCACACCTGCACAGTTATACTGAACACCCTATGGTTTTCTGTTCTCTACAGCCCACCGGCTCTGGTCAGTTCTAATTGGGGAATGTGAGTCCCTTATCTGTAGTTTCCTGAGTTGTTATCTCTTTGTATATCCACCCTTTCACAATTTGCCAAGCAGGTACAAAGCAGGTGTTAATTAAGTGTAGCAGAACTGCAAAGCAAGCACAAATCCCAGGCCAAGATTACTATGTATCAAATAAACAAACCCAAATGCCAATTAACATCACGTTTTGAGCATCAAGAACATTGTATAATCACTTATTTCTACAAAGGCAAAAATTACTTATCTCTACATAGGCAAAAAGCTAGGCCAGCTAAACTTTCACAATTAAAGTGTGTTCAGTGAATGTTATGGAATAGCCTTAGCTCCTACAAAGAGGGATACAAGTGGAAATCCATCCCTAGCTCTCTGCTTAAGGCATCAGGTGGTGCCGAGCAACAGGACAAGGGGCAACAGGCACAAGCTGGAAGTTCAACAAGCAGAAGTTCCATCTGAACATGAGGAAGAACTTCTTTATGCTTTTTGAGGGTGACAGAGCCCTGGAACAGGCTGCCCAGAGGGGCTGTGGAGTCTCCTTCTCTGGAGATATTCACAACCCGCCTGGATGCCTTCCTGTGCAACCTGCTGCAGGGAACCTGCTTGAGCAGGGGGTTGGGCTGGGTGATCTCCTGAGGTCCCTTCCAGCCCCTACGACTCTGTGATTCTGTGAAGGCTGATTACGGTGAGTTGCAGGAAGAATTTAGGGGAGTGCATGACTAAGCCTGGACTTTCTGGTCTGATGAAAGTCTATGACAGCACTAGCAACAACAACAACAACAACCAATAATTACTAAAAAATTTAAAGACCATGCGCATGGTGCCTCCCTTTGGTTCCTCTTCGTTCGTGTATAGAAAGAGCCAACTGTAAGGCCACTTGAACATGATTTCTTCCAAAAATCTGTCTTCATTCTCTAGCCCTCCCTTATCCCTTCACAGACCAAGGCCCTAGAGTTTACCTTTAATCCTGCAATACAACCAATGGGAAGCACAAAAGGAAGAAGATAAGATCCTAGTCCAAAACAAACAGAGGAAGAATCCTTCACACATCCATCAGCCAGCTTTTGGACATCCTTGTCTAATGAGGCCTTGGATGCTGAAAGTTCCCATGGGGCGAAAAAAGATGCCATATGATTTATGGAAGATAAATCTGTTGAGGGCCAAACCACACAGACATTGCATTTGGCTCTGGAAGTCTCTTCATTGCTGCAGGCTGGGAGATGAAGTGTTGGTATTGCCCTATTCTCCTGTGGATTTTTTGGCTGCTGCCAGAAGAAGGGCACTGGGCCAAGACAGGCCTTTATTCCAGTCCAGACTGGTGTCTTACTGCTCCTTTTTAGTGCAGTGTACTGCAGGTTTTTGGTCATCATCAGCCTTGTATGCACAAGACTGGGCTTGTATCCTGTTTCCATGTGACAAACTGATGCACATCCCCTCGGACTCTTTCCTGTGAATTCATCCAAGATTCATCACCA
Organism: Alectura lathami; assembly: GCA_013399715.1. NCBI lineage: Eukaryota > Metazoa > Chordata > Aves > Galliformes > Megapodiidae > Alectura > Alectura lathami. The sequence goes on from VXAV01003818.1 coordinate 134,731, forward strand.
CTTCTCCAATCCTCCACTTCTTCCTCTTCCTGCACACTTTGGGGACCAGGACCTTATGCTTCATTTAGAGAGATCAAGCCAGAGCACTGTAAAGCCTTGTATATGTGCTTGTCTAGGGGATGCATGCTGGGGCTTCACGGTATCTGAAGCCAGCCAGAGCCACATTGCCTCCCTCACAGCCCCAATGCCAGCTGTGCTCACACCCGCCCCTGCACCTGAGGGCCCTCATCAGGAAAGATCTTGTTACATAAAAGAAAGCAGCCAGGCTCAAACCCAGCCATCTATGTACAAGCAAACTGAGAAAAGCTGAGGAAATCTTTTGGCTCCTGCAACATAATACTTCCCTCCACTCCCCCTGGAGCTGCAGACGGTTGCAGATGAAATTATACACTTCCATACAGCACAAACGGTATTTGAGCAAGGCAGCAGCCAAACCGAAGGGGTGGGGGGAGCACACGATCACACAGATGCAGCTCAGGGTTAGCACAACCCAGGGACCGTTCCCAGCAGGTACTTCATGTGAAGCTTCACAGTGTGTCTGGGAAAGAGGGCTTAACACTACGGACACAGGCTGCCCTCTGCCAGGCAGCGTCTGTGCCAGAGAACAATCTTACACGCAGTTTAGGAGCAGAAGCACAGCCAAAAACATCATGGGTTCCTGGGTTCTTGCAGTTAAAATGAATGGATGCAAAGCAACAACATGTCCTTAACTAATCCTCCCGGAGTCCTCCACGTCCCTTTCTGCTCACGGTGTGTGTGCACGTACAGTAGCTGTTCCCCGGTCGCGGGTGCATGTCGGACGTGAGCCGCGCGCTCATGTTCCCGGACTGACTCCAACCCCATACGTGCTTGCAAGCAAACCGACTCCTGAAGCAGGGACAGATGACTCAAGCGAGAACTCAGAAATATTTAACTCCTCAGTGCCAACAGATTTTCCAGCCCTAAGCACAGCAGTAACAGAGCACCGAGTTAAAGGCAAACTGGAACCAAGAGCTGAGCGCCTGGATTTCCGCGCTAAAAAAGAGGTCTACCTAGGCTTCCTTATAACTGGAAGAACACCAGCTTTTACCAATGCCTTAGTACACATCCTTGAGAATAAACTACCTGTTACCCATAAAGATAAAATTAAGGAGCCTCTGCCCTGTACAATTAACACGTGATGACAGTATTCAAAAAAGTCTAGCCAAAGCTGACATGTATGCAGAATCAAGTGCTGCAAAGTAAACAGGAAAATTACTTGCTTGAAAGCACCGTCTGGTAAGGAGGAATCTCTGCAAAACAAGGAGCCTGAAATTTGGATACGAAGCTGCTGAACACAGTCCTGCAACTACCTATACAGCAAACAAAACATTCAAATGTGTAAAGAGAGGATGTACATTTCTTTACCATTCCTTTTTGGGAAAGTTTAATTTGAGAAATTTGCTGATACACCATAGCACCAAGTTCACAATGTTGTAGAACTGAAGGCAGAAAGGATAGTTTTTATTAATGCCATGACTACCGAGCCGTACGAGTTAAAGGTTAGAGCCTCCCTCCTATTCTGTGTACTAAGAGCTTGCCAGAGAAAAAGGAAAAGCTTTCCGAGACATATATTATCCTCTAATTGAGGAGTTTGGGAGTAATTTGCCAAATTATTTTCATTTTTCCCATTCAAGCATTTCTTGTACTTTTGAAGTGTCTGGTACTAGTAAACATTCAGAAAGAACATTTGAACATCATCCAGTTCTTATGGAGGATTTACAGAGCCACAGCTCTGCTGCTGGGACTGAATGTGCTAAATTCTGAGCCTCGTAGTTACACCTGGTGTGGGAGCAGAGCAGGAGGAGAACTGATCTGTAACAACAGTGACTAAAAGAGAATAAAACCCGACTCTGAAGTAACTCCATTTTTTCCAGTGTGGAAGAACGTGTCCACAATGCACTGAAGCTCTGGTGATGGTGCACCTTAAGCAAACCAGCCTGGATTCTTCAGTACTAGCCATTCCTCTGGAATTGTTCTGGTCCCACCACAAACATGGTGCTTGAGGTTAGGGTGCTCCCTGACATGGTCTCCTCCCCTCCAGTTCCAGCAGACACCAGGGAAACAAAGAACCAAGAGGATGCGGGAGCAGCCTGGGATGAAAATACAGGGCACACATAATGAGTTCTGGCTTTAGGTAAATAACTTCTACATTTTTCTTTTGAATAATTCATGTCAGGCATGTCAGTCTCCATTGGCATTTACATCCTTTGGATCCTATTTCCACGTGGGACCTCACGTGTTTACTTAACTGGATGTTGCTCTCCATCTTCCACATGAAGAAGCACCTGTAGATGCACCTGTAGAGCACAGCATCATTTCCAGATGTTCCAGCACTGTATTTGCTGCAAGTACAGGCAGGGCTCCAGCTGCCTGAAGGTGTCAGGCACAGAGCCACTCTTTAGCAAAAGTGGTGATGCAGTGTGGGCCCTGACGGAGTTTACTCGAGCTGCAGAAACTAACTTCAACTTCGCAGCCATGTTACAGGGCCTGTTCTGTGTAACAAAGAACATCCCCACTGGTTTAGTCAGAATTGCTAAAAGACATGTTGGAGGCTCACACCCACGATCAGCCTCACCGCCTTACCTGAACGCGGCAAAACATTCACGGAGATTGGGCCTGGCTAGGTGGACTTCCATTCTGGCAATGGATGGCCTTGCCTCCTTCTGTCCAAGGAGAATGATTTCAGATTAAAGAAAATAAAGCTGGTGTGGAGAACGTAGACATTTCTGACACCGTGATCACTTAGCCACAGCAAGTCCTTCTGCTAGAAGCTTTCTTTTATAAGCCAACTAGGGCAGCCAGCCAAAGCTGTGAGTTGTAAGACACCAGCAGAAAACATGAGATAGGTGCTCCAGGGCAGGGCTGAGTGTAGGCTCAAAGTTGGATATCTTTCCTTTTACAATGAAGGACACCAGATTATGTATTTCCCTCTTCTTCTGCTTTAAAAGTGTCTTTATTTCTCTGTCAGATCTGCTGTGGCAGGGCATGAAGGGTCCTGCTGCCTGAACCTGCAGCTTGGCAAAGCCCTGGCAACAGTTGAGCCAGTGAAAATATCTTGGTGTTTGGTTCTGTGGGCTGAACTGAGAATGGGAGGATTTCATGCCACAGTTCATGTGAATGGGTTGAAAGGGTTGTGCAGAGGTGCTTCCCTTTGGCTGTTGCTATGATTAAAAAAAAAAAAATAATAATGCTCTTGGGCACTGGCAGCATGCCATCCTGGAGTCTGAAAGAACACCGGGAGTGCCATTTGAGAAGAATTTTTGACATAATACTTCCATCCAGCATGTCATCTGCCCCTTTTAATTGCTCTTATCTGGAACTATCCAGCCCTAGCTGAGACTATGGTATGCTCTCCTGGGACTCACTGGTGACTGCAGTGACATGCCTACCTGTATCTCTGCTGAGGAGCTCTGCAGGGACAGGTTCATGCTCTGTACCAGAATGCCTCAGAGGAATTTGGTTGGAAGGCTGCTCTGCTGTGCCTGCACACCAGGAACTTCCTTTCCCTGGCTGATCACTGAAATTGCAGGGCAGAAGTTTCACCTCTGCCTCTGGAATATACTGGGGTGGGGATCAGGGTCCAGAACAGTTTCCCTGACTTAATCTATACATCTAGTCTGTGTTTACTGGCCTAGCCAGAATGGCTTCTGGTCTGGCTTCTGTTTCTAAAACACAGGTCCTGCCAGCAGAAGGGCTACAATGTGGATTTTGCCCAAAAAGAGAAGTCAAGACATTTCTTCTGTGGATGTGTGATTACCCAAGTGTAAGGCCAAACACCAGATATGGCAGAACACAGCTACAGAAGTTGTCAGCAAGTGATACTCATCTCCTTTTAGACACAATACATCCTCACCATGTAATGTAAGTGTGATTAAACATGCCTGTCTTTCAGCTGTGAGTGTACTATACATATTCATGAAATGAACTCAGGAGTGCTGGCATGGATTCACATCTTCCCCCACCCTGACACATGGTCTCAGATTTTTCAGTCCAGATTAATTCTATGGCTGAATAGTAAACAGCTTCCAGCAAGTACGTGGCTTTCCAAATGTAAGTGGAGAGCTGAGTCTGCTGAACAGAACCAAGTAGAGTTATTTGGGGTTCCTGCTTTGATGAAGCAGAAAGCAATGCAAACAGGACAACATACCACTAAGTTTTACATGCCCCAGAAGGGCATCGCTCCAAGGCTCAGGGAAATGGGCTCAATTTGACATGATGCCTTTCTTCATCTCATTATCTCCCAATTAAGGATGTACAGGAGGAAATGAAAATCTGACAAGATTCACAAACTTCATGCAGTTACTTTACTTCCATTGCTCTCAAAGTCTTGAGGATTGCAAGCAGCTGGATAGTAAAAGGGACACTGGATCAGTCATCTTTCCCCATCCCTTCTTTGCCTTCCTCTGGTGGTTTAAGGGATGCTATTGCCTGTCGTATCAAACCAGCTCAAGCAGCATTTATCATGCTGCAAGCATTCCTATAGAGGCACTTCAGCTAGGCGATCGGTTTCCCCTTGGGCCCTGGCACACCCCTCCTAGGCTGATCTCTGATGCACTTAATTTTAACCCCTTTCCCCTTCAAATCTAGTTTAAAGCCCTCATTCTGGTAGCTGTGCTCCCTGGCCCCAAGGCCAGTTGATGCAGCAATACAAGCAACTGTAATAGAATCATAGAATGGTTTGGGTTTAAAGCCCACCCAGCCCCAACCCCCTGCCGTGGGCTGGTTGCCACCCACTGGATCAGGCTGCCCAGGGCCCACCCAGCCTGGCCTTGAACGCCTCCAGGGATGGGGCATCCACAGCTTCTCTGGGCAGCCTGTGCCAGGGCCTCACCGCCCTCTGAGTGAAGGATTTCCTCCTGACATCTAATCTAAATCTCCCCTTTTAGCTTAAAACCATAATCCCTTGTCCTATCACTATCTGCCCACGTAAAAAGTCACTCTCCCTCCTGTTTATAAGCTCCTTCTAGGTCCTAGAAGGCCGCAATGAGGTCTCCACAGAACCTTCTCTTCTCCAGGCTGAACAAGCCCAGCTCCCCCAGCCCTTCTTGCAGATGTGCTGCAGTCCTCTGAGTATCTTCGTGGCCTCCTCTGGACAGGCCTCTGGACTCCAGCAGCTCCATGTCTTTCCTGTGCTGGTAGTCCCAGGTGGGCCTGGCCCTAAGGCAAGCCGGGGGTCCACAAGATGGCCACCCTCCCTTTGGGGTCAGGGCCAGCAGAGCTGTTGCTTACCAGTGGCTCCCCTCAGTGGGTTATAGCCTGCAGCACCCCTGTGGTGCACGTGCTCTTTCGCTGCCATCTTGGCCTCCTTGGGGGCAGGGGTTTTTTTTTGTTTGTTTGTTTGTTTGTTTGTTTGTTTTTAATAGTTCTTGCTTGCTGCTTCCTGTCAGACCACAGTCAGTCCCATCCAGGTAGATTAGGAGGACACTGGACAAGGCCTGAGGCATGCTGGTGCCAACAGCTGGACGTCTCCATGTAGCTGCACAAGTTCAGTGGGATTGCTGCCATTCCCAAGTCTTCTGGAGTTCGCCTGCCACGCTCCACGCCCACCTCTTGCACATGCACCCCCAGGCTCTCAGCCCCATCAGACCACCCTGCGGTGCCCTACCAACCCCTCCGCAGCTCCTGCAATGGGGCTAAAGCCTTTACGATGCAATCTATGAACTGCAGCATCTCATCACTGCTTCTTAGGTGCCATTTACTTCCCCACTCTCCTCCCCCAAATGCCAGCCAGGGAATCAAACTACCAGTCTCCTGGCACTGGCACTTCAGTCGCTACTGTTCGGCAACAGCAAACGCCACATGGCAGCAATAATGAACAGCAAATGTTGCTGACCAAAGCAGCAGCTGTCGCGCATGCAGATAGTATTGAACACTGAATAGCAGCTCTGGGAAACTCGCAGCTGAGAAAAAAGACGGCTCCTCACCAGTGGCTGGAGAGGGAGGTGCATGGCTGCGCCAGCAAAGACCAGAGCGCAGGTGCGCTGCAGATGTGAGCAGCGCTCTATAAAGGGTTTTGACTGATTGCTCTAGCTCCTCGCTGTAAGCCTGCTCTTCAGTAGCCACAGGGACTGGTGTCATTTTGCTGAACTCCAGATCACACACCTCCCATCATCTTGCAGCTAAAAGCCAGAGGCACTAGAGAGAGAGTGGCACAGAATGAAAACGGGAAGTGCTTCATATTCAGTCATGGCATCTCACATCTTTGCAACTGCAAACACAAACCTTTGCACAGGTATGCATTCCCCCCTTCAGAGACACAAAGTGATAAAGTTTTCCCATAAACTCACGTGCTTATAAATTCATTCTGTTTTATTCCAAATGTCACATAAATTAAATACATTTCCCATGAATATTGCAAATATACATGAAATGAACATTGCAATTTTTAAAAAAAGTTTTGGCTTTGCTTATGCAACAAGAAGTGTCAAATGTGGTTAGAACATGAACTTCTCCGGTATTTACTAGATACAAAAAGGTGCAGATTAATAATTTATATTTATACATATGTACACACTCCACTTTGTAACTAGCTTTAAAACAGTAAAAAAAATGGTTTCAAGTTTATCTACATTAAACATACTCGTTTAAATCTGGTCAGAAGCCCCAGATAAGAGTTGATACAATCATTTCACAACTGCAAAATTAAGGCGCTACCAAAATACCAGTTCCACTAGTGTAAAATGTAATAGGAATAAAGAGTGTACAGCTTTCTATTATCAATTTAAAAGTGGACTGGAGAACGAGGAAAAAGGAGCAGTAAGAAACATGACAAGATCTACAGGTTAGAAGTACAAAGAGATCTCGATGACTATCAAATTAACGTAGTAAAATACAGTAGATAAAAGGCCTCAGTGGCAAACAATTAGTATGCTTCTAAAAGACAAAAAAACGTTAAAATATATATAATTTTGTAGCTTGAAGCTTTACAGGTGAACAACAGGTGTAGAGGTAGAGGGATTTTTTTTTGTTGTTGGCCTCTTTATGATGTATAAAGAAGGGCCACATTCACCACAGTGAAAAGACTCATCATATACCCCAGCATCCTTGCTTGGACAGCAAGCAAGAAAAGTGTAATGAGCTAGAAAGGCAACAAATCCTGTCTGTCTTCCCCAGGAGCTCAGCTCCATGCTTCCAGATGTACCTTGGTGACACGCTACACAAAAGTGCAGAACGGCTGTAACGCAGACACTTCCTCCAGCCAAGAGAGGAACGAGACAGCTAGCTGTTCCAATGAGGTACTGCTGGATGCTGCAGAGACTATAGGGCAGAGACAACTCGGTAGCAACGACACTGGTACTCTCCCTTAGAAAGCAAGTACCACAGGGTGGTGGTGATTTTTTTTTGTTTGTTTTCTTAAAGCTTTGCTGCTTGATCAGCATTCAATGTTTTGGAAGAAATGTCAGCTTTGGGCTGCTCATGTGACTACTTGCATCCAAACACAGACAATTCCGAAGTTGTATCAGTTATCCAAAACATCAGTTACTGACGTACTCCAAAACCGCTTTAAACCTTGACTAAAAAAAAATCCCTCTACAATTCAGCCTTCTCGTTGATAACTGTCGTTTCATTAATTATGCAGGCCTTCATGAACACAGTAATGTCACTTTCCATGTAAAATGTCTCTTTACACATTACAGAACAGCAGTAAACAACCTCTTTTGTTCTGTAGGGTTTCCTGTTAGAAGTACCTCGACAGTAGATACCTTGAAAAATCACGTTTGCAAAGAAGAATATTCACATTAGATACCGCGGCAAAGCCAAAAAGACACTAACTAGCACCTTGATTTTCTTTTTTTTTTTTTTTTTGTTTTCTTAAACACACTCCTAAAAGCAAAATTAAGCACATACAAGATCAGGGACCAGCAATGCACAAATACCATCAGCGTCCCTCGCAGCCAAACTATTAATACTCAAAACTAGGCCACACACACGAAGGAGCGAGATGAGCGACTCTAGAAGAAATACAGAGCATGGAAAGGGAAGGGAAGAACAGGAAGTTGAACAGAAAGGATTGCAAGATCAAACACAGTCCATCTTCTGGTCTAAGAATTAGTTTGCAAAACCACCCTTCGGTAGCTGAGCTGACAGCGGGCTGAAGACCTACTGACTTCTGGCATTTCCTCTCCCAAACACAGAACAATTCTCCGGAAATGACTTTATATCTCAATGCTTTCTCTTCAGCATCTTCAAATCCTGGAGGAAATGCATTCAACTTGAATTTTCAGCATTTTGGTGATGGTAGCAGAACTTGCAGAAGGCTACTGTAGAGGTTATGACATCATTGGTTGTCACTTCACAATTCAGAGAATATACTTACAAATTATTTAAATAGAAAAGGCGTGTTCAAGGTAGAGGCAGTTACAGTACATTCAGGGTATGTTACAGAAACCATTTGTGGTAGCTGTTTGCTGAAAGGAAAAAAACTCAGTACTTTTTTGTTTCCCAGACCACACAGGTTATAACTACAATACCCAAAGAGAACAGGTAAAATGTGTTAATTACTGCACTTCAACGCAGTCTTCTTCCAGAACTCATGTGCAAATTGAAAAAAAAAAGTTTAAATACATCTTCATTGACAAGTAAGGACAGAAGAACTAAAAAAGAAACCAGGCACTTTGACCATTTAGGTAAACAGCCATTTCATCTCACCAGACTTCTGCACATGAACAAGTCTTCAAATTGGTCTTGCTACACTTGCAGCACATTGAGATTCAAGTCAATTCCTTTCCCCTTGGTAGTATCAGTTCTAGGAAATGCTTACAGGAAACTATGCCAATCGAATTGGTAACACTGTTAGTTATTTCATTGGCAATTGAGCAAATGTTGATCATTTGACTGACAAGTGATCAATTTCAGAGCTATCAAAGTTAGATATTAACAAAACAGCATATAAAAATCAAGAACACAAATGAAGGTTAACACCTGACTTGCGCTTGCATTGAGATTTGCCTTTAGAATGTTCGGTTTGTGCCTCTGTTCGTGGTGTTCTTGTGGACTGATTTCCATCACATACAGCAACTGGTATTAACTGTAATACTTTCGGTTTGAAACACGTCCAGCAGAGATCATTCCAACGTATCATGAGGTTGGCATGACACTGCAGGCAAACGGGAGATGGTGTTGTATCCTTGCCAGTCCCACTTGCACAACACGCGTTCGAAGCAAACTGCAGTCTGCCTTCCTAGAACTTGGAGTGAAATCATTATTTCACAGCAGCGTTCATCATACTGTAGGGAGCCGGTTTGATTTGTATTTAGTAATAAGACCAGCTAGGATTACTTTGATTTTTCTTTTCAAAGAAACCAAAGGACACCTTTCCAAGCATTCTGTACACGCTCGATCTGCTACAACACATATATCACAATACAAGGGATTACCTAGGGCTACTAAATAGTACACTTATTCAGTAGCTATTATTCTTTCAGATAAACGTCCTCATATGCCTCGACCACAAACTGCTTAGGTTTTTTTCCTCACAGATTGCTATTTCTTGAAAAAGAGAGATGTGAGTGCATGACAGACTGCCTACCAGTTCACTAACAGAGCATACTGCTCATTATAGTCTTCATGAATACTTCAGCCAGGAAGCGCAGCTCCTCTTCTGTTCACTACCTTCAAGGAAGTCTAGGAAACACCTCTTCAATCCACTGTCCAGTTTCCTTTTCCTACTAAGTAGAAATCCAAATCACATGTAGGTCAATGGTGCTACTCTAGTACGTAACTCTCTTGCAGGCTAGAAACATTAACTCTACCGTAGTGCTCTGAAGCAATTATCCACATCTATCAACTACGTTCTAACTGTAGCACAGCTTTGTAGAGGCTCAGATTTCACCAGGACAACAGGAGAGAGTGCAAGGTTTGGTGAATACCCAGGATAACAAACCGATGCAATCGATGGATGCTGGACACAGTCAGAAAGGGCTGTTCACTTTCGAAAGAATCTTTGAAAAACAAGAACAACCCCTCC
>VXAV01003819.1:0-30075 GCA_013399715.1 Alectura lathami
TGAATGCTTTGCTTTCGAGTCTGCTCGGGAGGCAGAGCAGTTCAGATTTATGGAAACTGGTCTTCTGAGCTGGGTTTGAAAAGCTTGCTGATTGAAGAGATGGGAGACAGTGGCAGGTCTCCCTGGGAGTAGTGCAAATAAAAATCAGAATGCAATTATTGCAGGATTTTGTATCCAGATAAGCACGTCTGCATGCCCACACGTCTATGTGTGATTGCAAAGCAAGGTGATGTCAGTCCCCTCTTCAAGCCACCGTCATACCCTAACAGAATCCCAGCTCTATGTGTGAGGGCGGTGTCCAAACACTCCTCAAGTTCGAGCAGCTCGGGGCCGTGCCCACTGCCCTGGGGAGCCCGTTCCATGCCCATCACCCTCTGCTGCAGACCCTTTTCCTAACCCCCACCCTGNCTCCTCTGCTCTGGGCACAACAAACCAAGGGACCTCAGCTGCTCCTCACACACCTTGCCCTCCAGGCCCTTCCCCATTTTTGTAGCCCTCTTTTGGACTCTCTCTAATAGCTTTATGTCCGTACACTGTGGTACCTGCTTCTGCTTTAATCACTGCTTTGACCTGCAGAAATGAATGTCATGAAGACTAGTAGACTGAAATGCCAATCTGCCAGGAATTTTGTGAATCCAGAACATTATGTTCATTATAGAAACCATGAAGCTACAAAGCCACAGGTGTTGCTGGTGTTGCTGACCACACAGGTAAAAAGGTAGAATCTTTGAGTCACACTAAGAACCCAGATCCCAATCTTCTTTCTTCAAGATCATTTCTGAAGGTATGTGCTATCACTTCTAACTCCTTTAGGAACTTTCTTGTGAATGTTTTTTGCCAGGAAGTAATACAGAAGAATTATTGCTCTGGGAACTGGTCCTGTCTAAAGCTCTGGTAGCTTAAGCAGCATGCAACCGGTTGGCAATAAATGAGGCAGAGATTGATGAGAAATGGGAATCTAAGACGGCTTTGGCCACATAGAACCCATTATCTGTGGAGGGAACATACTACTGAGAATAATATTTCTGCTTCAAGTACTCTGTGTACCTATTCTTCTGTGCATGTGGTGGATTTATTGTATGCTTAGACGGCATTAAAGAATGCTGAACTCCTTTCAATCTACTTGAAACACCATCAGTCCAAAGGCACAGTTAGAACTGAGGTGTTTCAGAACCCATCTCCTGCTAAGAGTCAAAGCATGATGAAGGTCTTCACAGATTTCAAAAGGCAAGACAGGCTGCTTGAAGAACAGTATTTATGTTTGCTTGGGATTTTTTTTTTTTTTCTGTAGCAAACAAGAAAGAAACAAAATTTTCCAGATGGGAAGCTGTGTCAGGAGAAATAATATCTTTTATTAAACCAAATGCTACAGCTGGGAAAAGCAGAAACAAAAACAATTTAGGAACTGAAGAAAGTTTAATGTTCTTCAAAACTTATTAGCTGCTCTAATACAAGTTATTTCTTCCTAAAATCTTCCTCTTGTTTATACTTCTGGAGCTTCATAAGAATAAAACAAATTTATATGTGAGTGTTTTTACAAATCTGTGTGTTGCAGAATAGCCAGTAGGTCTCTAGTCAATAAGATGGTGTGATATATAGGGGAAAAGTTAATGCCTTTTCATGATTCTGAGAATTATCTTGAACTCAGGTTCCACACATTCTAGCTCTTTATTTGGCTGTTTCGTACTTTGCAGTGGTGTGCTTGCTCTCAGATCTGAAAATCAAATCCATCAAAGGTCAGAGTGATCTCTCAGTAAAAGCTTTGCCACAAAAGCTGCTTTCTCAGATGATTTTATGAGATCAACATTTTTCTGACCAAAAAGATTTTCTCAAAACCATTTCTCACCCAGTTCTTTATCAGGGATTATGGAGATAGGCAGAAAAAAANAAAAAAAAAAAAAAAAAAAAAGTAATAAAAAAGCAGCAAAAGCCAAAGGAAAAATAATGCTAAAAAGTTATTGCGATATATCCTTGATCATAGTTTCCAGCCCAGGCTTGGGAATGGAAAGAAAGACATGTTTTATACAAAGTGAAACAATCTTCATTAGCTAGAAAAAGACTGTTTCCAGAATGAAATGCTCTTGAAAACACCTTGGTTTCGATTGAAGAAGAAAAAAAAAAAAAAAAAAAAGGATTTAAAACATGTTGTGAAAACAGAGTTCTGTCAGGAACCAGGATATAATCTGTTGTAAAGTAATGAGAAATGTGAGGTGGTATTGGTGTTTTTTTTGTTGTTGTTTTGTTTGTTTTGTTTTACAAATAGAACAAAAAACACCAAATGGCTCAATAGAAAAAGTGAGTTTCAGCCCTCCAACAAACTTTTTAAATGGAAATCCAGGTAAATTCTTGGCTTTTTCTTTCTCCTATGGCCCCAAAATATATTTTCTTTTTGAGAAGGAAATTTTAAAAACCACTCTAAAATGCATCACATATTGTTCAGATACCTGTAAGGACAGCTTGCACCTGCTGCCAAGTTCTCCCTGGTGGGTGGCATTCATCAATCAACCTGATTTTTCATTTAACTCTTCGCCTCTCTGACAGTGATGATAAGATGCATCTGTTCTTACAGTCACTGTCAGGTGCCTTAGCCTGAGAACTGCTGTCAGTTCACCCAGCTGGGTAGGCAGTACTTTAGGAGTCAGTTAATGTGAATAAGTCTCCAACCCCAGGTAGGTTATTTTGAAAATCATCGCTTTAAAATAATCATAAGAAGAGAAAGAATAGAGTAAATATTTCCCAACTAGTCTAGAAATGCTGACATGAGAAAGATTTCTTTTTAAACTACAGTATCTAAAATAACAATATGTACGAAATAAGCCTCACTCTGGAAATAACATTTCTTACATTATTTCAGAAGGAATGTAGGAGGAGATACATAAACCAGACCTGCTAATATCAAACCATAGCACACCAGTCTCCTTTTTCAGCAGCCTAGGAAAATATCACCAGTATGCATTTGGCTCAGTGACATTTAAAAGATCAGTTTGTTGTAATGTGGTCAACTTTTCTATACCTTCTGTTGGCAGCAGGGTTGGATTCTTTCTTGGTAATGGAAATTGGGACATTTGGTCTCAATAATTCCTGCAAACTGTCTTGGTTGATCACGACCAGTTGTTCTGGTGGAAGAGAGAAGGGACAGCAGGAACTCGGAGGAAGGCTACAGATCTAGAGAGAACGTGGATCTGATGCGAAATTTCTCTGAGGTGCAAAAAAGGGGAGTAATAAGAAGCTGTGAGGAAAGGAAGTGCTCAGATGCCCCCAGTACTGTGCTGCTAGAGCCATGCTGGAAACACCAGGTTTGCCAGATCCTAATCTTTTTTCCTTAGCAGTGAATACTGAGATGCATCATGGCTCTCCAGGTGGACAAAAAGCGGGGGAAAAAAAAATAAAATGAACATTTTGCCTCTAACTTCGAACTACTACAATTTGCCTGAATTATAGAAGTCATCATAGAACTTATCCTGCTTTTTTGCATGTCTCTGTTACTAATTATAGAAGTCACCATAGAACTTATCCTGCTCTTCTGCATGTCTCTGTTACTAACTTCAGACCCTAAGTCTCTTGGGTGAGGTTCATACAGACAAAATACTTTCATTGAGCAATACTGGGAACTCACTTTCATCTCAAACTATAAGTGACCTTAGCTGCAGGCATCAAGCCGAAGACACTTACCCTTGTCTCCAGCACCAGCTTCAGGCAAGAAAAGCTGCAGCTGGCTGGGGCAGTCAGCTGGTTGCTCTGATCCCCTCTGCTCCCTGATGTCCTACAGTCCTGCTGCGGAGGGTGTGAGATGACAGCTGCAGAGATGTGTGGCTGTTGTGGCTCATAGTGTCACTGCCTCACGTCTCTCCTCTCTACCTGACCCTTCACAAATGCAGCTCCCATTCCCCATCACATACCACTGCTTGTCTGCTTCCATCCCCATGCACAGACATAGCTGATAAGGTGGAGAAGAGGGAGTAGATTCTGTCCTGTCCCCTCCTATCCTATGCTCTTCCCTGTCCCAAACAAGCTGTGGACAAATCCTGCTTTCACCACTAGCTTCCAGGTGGAGAAATACACTTTTCTGACTGTCACAACCAATGTGACACAGCACGCAGCCACCAAAAACATAGCTGGAAAAGACATTTCAGTGCTGGAACCATAGACGGTCCACCAGGCTGACCAGCTGAACTGGTCAGCTTTACCCAGCTCTGGTTTCCACATTTGCAGAACTGAGTCACTGGGAACCGCTCTGAGGTTAAAACTCAGAGACACAGAAATTTAAGATGTCTCCTCATCTCTGCTGCTAAAGCAAGAGGGGCTGTTTACAGATCCAGACATTTGATTTTAAAAGATTATAAAATGGCCTCAGTCTTGCAGAAAGTGCTGTGAACTTAATATGGGCTGAATTTTTCAAGAAGAAAGATGTTAGCTGTAACCATCTCACTCAGCTATACCAGCAGCGCCGTCACTTCTCAGCTAGAAGCAGATTAGTAGTAGGCAACTCTGAATGTCAGGAGGAGCTATATTTAATACCACACATGTTTTGATAGGTCCAAGTAGTGTACAGAGCCTCTTCCTGGCTGTTTCCCTGACTTGTTTCACAACAAATTCTCCTAATTTCTATTCTGAAACAATTTCCTTTTTATCCAAGACAGACACCAGTATTTTGAGTGTTGATTGGAAAAGATGCCAGGATTTTTTAGAGTGAGCACAATTTACCCCCTCTCTACATCCCCCTCTCCTTTTTATGTCTGCCTGAAGTGTGAATGGCAAGAAATCATTGCCTGTCATATGGTGTTCTTTGAGGAACAAAACATCTCAGCTTAGCTCAGCTCTAGACTCCCTGCCTTCCGGCATGCCGCAGGCTGGAAGCCATCTTCTGTTATTCCATCCTATTACAGAGCATGTATCTTCATTAATATCTTAGTGATTAGTCTGAATTAGCTCCCTACAAGCTCAAATTGCCAATTTCTTTCTGATCCTTAGTATAAAAATATTCTGTCAACATATGGTTGTTTCAACATTTAGATTTCTTTCAATATTGTTAGTTTGTGATGATTTCCATTTTTTTTTCCTAGTTACATAGCTTGTCTTTATAAGTCAGGGAGGAAGATGGCAATTAATCCTATCCAAACGCAGACTTCTGTTTAGCCGTCTCTCTTTCTCAGCTGAGTACAGGGAGAGCCAAGACAGCCAGTTCAGTCTGCTTGCCTAACTCTTAGGCACTTGATGTTAGGTGTAGCTCACTCTTTCCTCTTGGTAAAATTTGACCACAAAAGCTAAACATCAACACTTATTCAATACACTAAATTTTAGCTATATTGTGTCTCCAGAGGGCATTTTTTGTTTTCTCTATTACAAACCTAGGGATGCATGTGGATAAGGCTTCACTGTGGATGAGCTCTTCAGCATGAGAGCTCAGTAGGTATTCAATAGATATACACCTTTGTCCCTGACTACGCCAACACTTTTCTGTGTGAGAAATCCTGCAGGAAGTTGTTAAAAAGAAGGTAGCCCAGCTTCCACTCACATTTTCTGTCTTTCACATTTCTTCCTTCCTCTTCCTCTCCATTCCCCACAGAGATTATTTCTGCCCTGGGCTCCACCTTTAGACCCCAGGACTAATGCTTGCTGCACCAGTCAAAATGGAATAGAATGGGAAAGCAGCTCTACGCTTCAAATCTGCATCTGAAAAATATGAATCATCATCACCTTCCCCTACTCATAGACAGTGCAAGGAAAATGCTGGTGGTGACTTGGATGAGCTTAGGTGCTACTCCAACAAGACCCACACATATGTATGTAGGTGTAATACAATGAATATTGACTATTTAACAGCTTCCCTATTGTTTTTACAAAGAAAACAGAAAACAAGAAGCAGAATGGGCAGGATTCACTGTGTCTATTAAGATCACCTACTTCCAGACATCTTTAAATTAGCCATTCAGGTTGAAGTGGCCATTTAGTTTCCTCCTATAGTTAATTGAGAGATACAGCTATCTCAAGAGGACAATTTTCCAAAAGTAATCTTAGGATGAAATGAAATGTGCTTTGAAAGTGCTTATTTTTCTCCCTTAAGAGTAAAGGAAGGCAGAACAGCTACTTCAGACTATCTAATCTTGAATTAACTAAAGTTAGGTAAGATGAATTTCAGCTGATTTAACTGGTGGATACATTTCATCATTTAATATTTTCATTAAGGAAGTATTTGTTCACTTTCCTTACTGCAGCATCTAATTAATTTGGATCCATTTAACCATTTTGAACACATACTAAAGCAATAACAGAAAGAAAGTTCAGACATTAAACATGCCTGAATGGAGGAGTAATGGCAATAAAATTCAGAAAATGTCACCATACAGTAATCAACCTGAGACAATGCCACACAGTCTTGGGTGTTTAGCATCACAGCAACATCTTCCCTATGTTTCAGCAAGTAAAACAGGTGGAGATTCTTACATATCAATGTATTTTGCCTAACAATGATAGTAACTGAAAGATCAGATGGTTAAATCTCATTTCTCAATAATAACTTACCAAACACAGAATTATTCCTGTGAAAAACATTGCACAGAAATGTCCAAGGAATTGCTGCAGTTTCAAATGATCGGGGATAAGCCTGCTCTGTTTGGAGAAACTACGACATCTACTGGTTTTTAATGAAAAACCTAGAAATAGCTCATTATTAGAGATTTCAGTCGAAAAGAGGTATATTTTGTTAAGGCACAAGTGTGACTTTGGAAATGCAAATAATGGCCACAGCACTGCAATACATCGAGACAGAAGCTGCTGTTTTGAAAAGCCAGTGAAGTCATTGAGGGGAAAAAAGAATTTGAAGGTCAGCTTCCCAGAAAGGCACATAATGGGGCTTCACAAAAAAATCACGAATCACTAGAGTCTGACAGAATTGCTCTCATAATGTAGGAATTCAATATTCAGGAAGAATATTTAAGCACAATGATTTTCTGTGATTCTTATTACCCTCTTATTATTGCTTACTTATTGATTTTTCACTACTACATTTCTGCATTGAGAACCAAAAATATCATAGGAAGAAGCAACAGCCATTTGCTAGCCGTGAGAATTTTTACTAATAGATGTTTTCTAATAATTTAGTGGGCATAGTGGCTTTGGGTTGACGGTCGGACTAGATGATCTTAGAGGTCTTTTCCAACCTCAATGATTCTATGATTCCATGATTCTAATGATATTTGTTAATTGGATCCAATATTCCAGCAGGTGAACTAACATCACAATGCTAAAGGAATGCTGGACTCTTCTCAGGTACCTGTTTTTAAATAAATAATATAACCCAAACTACCTAACTTCTGATTTTTAAAGCTCTGTCACTCTTCATAGGCAAACAAGCCTCGATTCAACATGCCCCGAATTGGTGCAGAATGCTATTCACTAGTAAGTGATTGCACATCTCTAAGCAACTGACACTTTATTTCAGCCATGTATGAAGAAATTCATTCAGAAACTCTGTGAACAATCACATTCATACACGGCTTTTGAACATTTATAATGGAAGATGACACGCTAATGGAGAAAGTTATATTGTGTCATGGTTTTTCACAGGTATTCCGTATTGTGACATCAAGTAACAAGCTGGCACAGATGGGAGGGCTGCTAAGAGGAAACCACCGCCCCCAGAATGCTCCTGTCCCTTCCCACATGGTTTCCACATTCCAGGAGCTGCTCTCCGGCTCTTTCGCCTCCGGTTGTTGTTGTGGATGCACATAGGTCAGGAGACATTCCCACACTTTCCAATTTATTAGATTTATTGCTCTCAATTCCNGTATTCCGTATTGTGACATCAAGTAACAAGCTGGCACAGATGGGAGGGCTGCTAAGAGGAAACCACCGCCCCCAGAATGCTCCTGTCCCTTCCCACATGGTTTCCACATTCCAGGAGCTGCTCTCCGGCTCTTTCGCCTCCGGTTGTTGTTGTGGATGCACATAGGTCAGGAGACATTCCCACACTTTCCAATTTATTAGATTTATTGCTCTCAATTCCTTTCATATTGTATTATCTTGCATGCCTTTGCTGTTTTCGGTAAACTGATTATCTTTTACCTCTGTTGTGCCTCCTTCTTTCTCACTCCTCTACCCGGCAGGGGTAAAAAAATATGGGTGGGGGGAGGGGGCTAGGCCCTGTCACGGGACAATCTTTAATTAACCCACGACATACTGTTATGGATGAACATTAACACTGACAAGAAAGCTTTCCCTTGCACTTTAAAGACAAAGGTTTGGACCCATTCTTCTTGCTTGGAATAAAACCAAAGTAACAATCAGTGCTTTCAGCCCCTCCACATTGGCTTATTACTGTGGTATATTACATTGGGCAAGGCCACAAGGAGTATGGTTCAGTCATGGATGCAGGAAAATGGGTTACTTTGATCTGTTCAAGGTATAGTGAAAAAAATATACGTCTGTAACTGGCAGTAATGTTGTTTCAGTTTTTTTAAAAGAACTCAGAAGCTGCAGTTTTAAAACCAGAAAATTAACAAAAGAATTAAATGACTCCAAATGTATCTTTCAAGCACTCCAATAAATTCATCACCATATTCTGCTGTTATTGCCATAGGCCAGCTAAAATCTAAAAATGACAATGACAGGCTGCTGTCACTGTAGACAACAACTCATTTTTTTCTGCATTCTTGTCAGCAGCTTGTTTAAATAAACATAAACTTTCTTTTTTAAAAAATAAAACATTTTTAATAAATAAANAAGAGCAAGATTAAAGGAACAATCTCTCAAGAAGTCAGTACCCAGCATTGTACCCAGATGTTTAATAGGAAACCAGTCACTGGAAACCTAGAACTGGCACCTTTTATATTTTGATGTACAACACAAAGAACATTTCCAAGGCAGAATTGGCAGAAGACCAGCGTCTGCTACCTGCTAATTAACACTTTAAACATTGCATTGCAGGTGGCTGAAAGAGAACAAAGCAAACCTTGAACATACTGGCAGGCTGAACCTTGCTCTGTTGAGAGGCATCGCACTCACTCTCTGTAGAACCAATTCCAGGACCATGCACAGTTCTATGCATTTGTCTGCTTCTCCACCGCCTTGACAGCCAGTATTATAGTTATTTAGATGTTTTGTAACTGTATTAGTTAATGTTTGTGCAGTGCTTTGAATATGTGAATCGCTATCCAGCTATTCAGTATTATTATTTCCATTAAGATGAACCTTCAAAGCATACTGAAAAAGACGGTGCTAAAGTTGAATAACCTCCTTTAAAGAGGAAGAGGAAATCCATCAGATTTTGTCAAGAGGTTGTACTACCTGAAATGTTCAAAATAATACCTGCTTTTGCATTATACTTGCACACACACAAATACATGCTTTTTTTTTTTTTTATTTCAAGGATCAGTATACCAATTTCATTAGACTTTGCTTTTATTACTGCCAAGTAGGAAAAAAAAAATGCAAAACACATAACACTTAAATTTAAGTCAAATAACAAGTCTTATTGACAATGTCAAGATAGCCAGCCTTTGCAATCAGAATTACTGTTGCCCTTTTATACTGATCTAGCTGTCTCCACATTTATATTGTACAGAGTTTATTGATATAGTGCAATTAATCAGAAAGATAAGACAAATGCAATTATACTACTACCAGTTTAAGGACAGAAATGGTAATGTGGATAGGAGAACCAAAGTAGAAGTAACTTTTCTAATTCAGGGATAACAGTAAAAAGAGTTATACATTTCATAAAAAGTGTAGGCATATGATGAATTATATCAGTATATACCTTATGGTGGCTTAATTTCCTGTATCAAAAAGAATTATGTTTCTTTGAAAAGCTATGCAGTCAATCAAGTGAAAAAAATTTCAGCCCATGCAAGCACAGATAATCCAAATCCTTACAGAGATATTATCTCAGATAGAAAGTATACTAGAATAAAGTTTGCTAACTTAAAAGTAATCAGGAGACACTTACTTGAAAAAAAATGTACAAAGCAAGTACAGTGACAGGTATGACGGATATAAAAGAGGCTATGTTTACAGAGATGCAAGATTTTTTAAACTAATGCAAGAAAAAAAGGGTTAAGCTTATTTATTGGACGCCAGTCCATTACCCTCAGCTATAGCTTTTGATCTAATCAAAGTTGTGACATCTCTTTACAATGCATGCTGCATTTTAAAATATTGATATATGCAAATTACCAAAGCCGTAGCATCACTTCTGATGGCAAATGTTTCCTTTAAAACTGAAATGAGATGAAACATTTACTTTTTAACACACAAAGAAAGGATCTCCATCCACATTTGCTGGCTCAAAAGAAATCTGGATGTACGGGAATTCACTCGATACCCAGTGCCTAAGCAGGCTAATGAACTGCTAGGCAAGCTGTTGGTTGTGGAAAAAGTGGGCTTTGGTTACTATTTAGTCCAATTTTTTTGATCTGTGGGCTTAAGAGGTTAACCACTGCTCTAGAGGAATGTTTAATGTGAGATTCACATGGATGTTTTCATCCTTCAGAATTAGTCACTAGAGCCGCAGTTACAACTGAAGAGGAACAATGGACAGTTTTAGAGATGATTCATTGCAATGTAGACTGTAAAATAAATCAGACAGCCCTAGATATGGAAGAGTAGAATGAGTAGTAAAATTATGAAAAAAAGAGAGAACCCACATTGGCTCTGATAATATAGGTCAGTAATTAAGTGTCATAATCATGTGTTTATAAGACAGAAGTATTTGTCTTGAAAATTCTTAGGTTTTCTTGTTCTCATCACCTCGGTTGTTAATATAAGGAAGAACAAGTACAGAAGAAGAAAGGCAGAGACCTTAAATCCGTACTTGAGACATTCCCAACTGCTAAAGATTTATTCAGGAAATAGAAGCCATAGTGTGAAGTCCCACCTCAGTTCTTGCCCAGCTGTCCTATAAAGTGCATCCTGGTTGTTTAGCACTTCCCTAGACCAAGAAGCCCTTGGGAAATTGGTTTAAGGGCAGCCTTCCAGGAGAACAGAACAGCCTCTCAATAAATTTTGGAAAAAATATACATGTATAGGAAAAATCCAAGGGACCAAAGCCAAAACAATATAAAATCATTTAATTGCAGACAATCCTATGAATTATATAGGAACTTTCCTTTCTGGACACAGGCCATTTCCCTAGCTGGACTATTAATGCATATTTTCAATGTTAGGGAGCTGGTGCCGAAGGGGCTTATATACTTATGGCAGCAATGCACATTAACCAGTGGAGTGTTCTGGTCTATAAAACAATATTTTAAGGCAGATGAGTATTATGGGAAATGCAGGAATAACAGTTCCCTGAGGGCTGGGCTGTTTACTATCTGACAGATTGACCTGATGTAGTTGTACCAAGTTACCACAGAAGTTATCCAGACTCTTAAACCATGGAGGACTTTAATAATACATTTTGTGCAACTTTTTCTTATCCAAGAGGACAAAAGAACTGAGTTATTTTAAAAGCACTGTAGTGCTAACAAAAGCTGTGTGCAACACAGCATAGAGCGTGGGTTGTCCCATGTCTGAAGGTCATGTTTCAATTTATCAAGGAACACAACCTGTATGTTCTTCCAGTGCATGATTTTGAGATGGACTAAGGTAACCTCTGTGTTTTTCTTAGACTGAATACACTGGAGCAGCAGTGGGCAGTTGAAATTCAACTCATATCTTCCATTTAGTCATCCCTGTTTCCTCAGAAATATCATCTGGGGCAGCCGAATAGGACAGGGAGTTAACTGATCTTATGGCATTTTCAGTGAGATTAATGAATCCATCATGGGAGAGGTCAGACAAGGTAGGCTCTGAACCACCCCTGAATCACTGCCACAGGAACACAGGAATTATTTTAATCTCAAAACTTGTCCTCCAGCTTTTCAATTTAGCAAGCAGACACCTTTGGCAGGAACCATGAGGAGCCCTGAGCTTAAATAATTTAGCTATATGTAAAGGTGGAGGAAATAAAGTGGAGGTAGGGCTGAAGGGGAGGCTGTGTGCTGTGATTTAATCCCAGCAGGTAGCTCAGCACCACACAGCTGCTTGCTCCCTCTCCCCAGGTAGGATGGGGGAGAGAATTGGAAAGGTAAAAGTATGAGAACTCTCAGACTGAGATAAAGACAGCTTATGTGGTAAAGCAAAAGATGCTTGTGCAAGCAAAGCAAAACAAGGAATTCATTTACTCCTTCCCATCAGCAGGAATGGAGGGCTCATCATGTGTAACGGTATCCTGGGAAGGCAAATGCCATCACACCGAATGTCCCCTCCTTCCTCATTCTTTCCTCCAGTTTTCATTGTTGAGCATGATGCCATATGCTATGGGATATCCCTTTTGCCAGTCTGAGTCATCTGTCCTGGCTGCGACCCTTCACAGCTCCCTCCTTCACAGCTTCCTTCAAATTTGTGCTTATTTCTTTTTTGTTAGAATAGCTTTTCCAATGTGTTTTAAGGACAAGCAGGAACAAAAGGAAGCAGAAGGAAAACCAAGGTAAAATCCTTCCAATACTTGAAAGGAGCTTACAGGCAGGAGGGGGACCGACTTTTTGCACAGGTGGATAATGGTAGGACAAGGGGGAATGGGATAAAACTGAAAGAGGGGAGGTTTAGGTTGGACATCAGGAAGAAATTCTTCCCTGAGAGAGTGGTGAGGCGCTGGCACAGGCTGCCCAGCGAAGCTGTGGCTGCCCCATCCCTGGCTGTGTTCAAGGCCAGGCTGGATGGGTTCCTGGGCAGTTTGATCTAGTGAGCTGGTGGCTGGCAGCCCTGTCCACGGCAGGGGGGTTGGAACTGGATGGTCTTTGAGGTCCCTTCCAACCCAAGCCATGCTATGATTCTATGATTCTATGATTCTATGATATTAAAGATTTGTTATAACAAAACTAATTTCAGATGTTATATATATATATATACATATCAGATATATATCATAATATATATATATAGTGTATGTATATATCAGATATATAAAAATTATATCAGATATACCTATGCTTGACACGAGTCTATTGCTATACAAGCACTCGTGTTCATATGTCTTGTTATATAAGTTTAGGCTGTAGGTCTTATACTCTGCAAGAATAGCTGCAGCAGAACTTTAAAGAACAATCTGAGTGGCTCCTTGTTCTAAATACAAAAGTAAATTACTGATGTAATTTCAATTTTTATCAGGGCTAGGGGTAGAGTAACGAGGCACAATCCTGGCTGAGGTTCTGGGAGATAAACATTACTAGCACAGCCATGGGGGGAAAGAACTGAAAGCCAAAAGTTTATTGCAGAGAGGTGCCTATGTGGAGTGAGAAAGTAAGGAAAAAAAAGTTGTTTATCAAACAGCATTGGTTATTAGATGAAGTAACCTTGTTATGGTACCTTCTGTAATGCCCTTTTTTACTGTTAACCCAAAATGAAAGAGTAGTGTGCAATTACCCTTTTCTACAAGCTGTAACTATGGTCGATTGTGCGTCTCCTTGGAGTAGAGAAGTGTTCTCAACAGCATTAGCCAACTCTCTAGGGGTATATACGAATATACCCATTTCTCCTGCATGCCTATAAGAGTTGAAACATAAGATAAATTCAGCCTAAATGAGTTTGGAATGTAGAATGAAATGGGTTTGATGCCACCAGTGAAACTAATATGAATGATAACATTCAAAATATGTGTATTTAGAGAGCTTAGCTTTTAAAATTGGTTACCTCTGCTATTAGCCTACAAACTCACTTTGTAGTGAAGAATTGGCCAGGCATCCTTCTACATACTGACAAGTTTAAGGTTCAAAGCACAGACTGAATGATGTTGGACGTTGAACCGTGTAATGAGGCAATAGATGTAGAGTTCTGCTTCAGTTTGTTGAATGACAGTTCTGCAAATTGTTATATAGGTGAAAGTATTACAGAAAGTGGTGTAGTTTTCTTGTGCCAAAATTTGGAAGACAAATGCATCAGCCAGTCTCCTACCTGTGATATTTGCTGCTCCAACCATCTTACTGGGACTAATGTTCATCACTTTTTTTTTTTTCTGTTCTAATTGTCTCACCCTAGTACTTTTCCTTCAACTGTTTTTATCTGCTACAAGAACCTGAAAATTTCACATTCCAATGTGTATCAAAATGCTGAAATTGTACAGCAGTGACTAGGACTTTTGAAAGTCTAAGTGATATCAGATTGTCTTTGAATAGCTGCTGACTGAGGAGTACACTGCTTATCATATATATATGCATGAAGCTCTCTCCTGGCAGCCCAGTGATTTACATTATATCTTGCATCATCTGTCTTGTCTTTTGGGAACAAACAGACAAACAAACCCTAACAAACAAACAATAAAAACCAGCAGCAACAGTGAAAGCCATAGGGTAAAAGTAATTTTATAGATAAAGAACTGACCTGTTCTTGGTGTAAATGGCCTTGTACTTCACATCCCACCAGCTGTGTGACCATCCTGGTGACACCAGCATGCCTGGTCAGGAGGACAGATATGGTTATTTTTGTTGGAGATGGCACACCAATTCCTCTCTGGGACCAGTGGGCACCCCTTTGCCCTTGACAACGATCATTTTGCTTCTATTAAGCAAATAAGATGAGCAAAAGCACTAGGAATGTTGTGGGTGTTTCATCACCTATTTGTTTTGTGTGGGATACTTTCAGATAGAGGGAAAAACATGGCCTAACACAGACTCTAAAAAAAACATTATATAATCTTCCTACATACATAACAGTGCAGTTTATCTATTCTCAGGCTTAAAAGAAACACTTTTGTTCCATACCCTTTACATCTACACAAATTTCTTAGCTGGCATGTGACAGCATCACACACTCAAATGCAGCAACATCTCAAAGAATACTTCTGCAAAAGTTACATCCTAGAAAATCTACCTTCTCAGACCTCCATCGGAGGGGTCTTTCTCTTCAGGAGAAAAGAGTTTCCAGTGCAATTGCTTGTCCATGTCCTTTTCTGGAATTAACACTCATCCCTTGTTCACAGAGCACTGATAACACATTTGGTGTTCTGCAGCTGAGGACTAAGATGTGGTCTCTGTGTAAAAACGGTTGAGCTTTGAGATAATAGATGTATTCAAACTTTCTCTCTTAATACTCCCAAATAATCTCAGACTCCATGATTTATTTTTCTATGACATTCTCATATATAACTAGAGCTTCTGCAACTTCCTGTAGCAATAAGTTCCAAAGGCTGTTTATGCATTTCCTGAAAAAAAAAAAAAAAAAAAAAAAGTAAAATATTTAATTTGATTTATAGCTATCACTTGTTAATGTGTACATGTATATATAGTGAATATGAACTGACTATTTACTTGCTGAATATCCTTGCTGAGCATGTGTATTGTATTTACATGGCAAGGATTTGATAGCATGAGAGCTCTCGGTGTGACCTCTGTGAGCAGGGAATGGTAGATGCCCCATGTCAGATCACAGCCAGCTCCAGCTGCTCTGAGAGGGACCCGCCACTGGCCAGAGCTGGGCCATGAGCAATGCTGGGTGCACCTCTGGGAGAGCAGAGTTAAGGAAGGGAAACACTGCTGCACAACAGCAGCTGGTGGAAAAAGGAGTGAGAGATGGGAGAGAAGCAGCCCTGCAGCCCCCCGGGTCAGGGCAGCAGGAGGGCAGGAGGTGCTCCAGGCACGGAGCAGAAGCTCCCTGCAGCCCAGGAGAGGCCCACGGTGGAGCAGGCTGTGCCCCTGCAGCCCATGGGCACCACACGGAGCAGATCTCCACGTGCAGCCATGGAGGAGCCCACGGTGCAGCAGGGGGATGTGGGCTGAAGGAGGCCACAGCCCGTGGGGAGCAGCCCGCGGTGGGGCAGGAGGCCTGGAGCAGCTGCTGCCAGTGGGGCCCCATGCTGGAGCAGCTCCTGCAGGGTGGGCCCCATGGTACAGAGCCGTGTTGGAGCAGGGCTTGGGGAACTGCAGCCTGTGGGAAGCCCACGTGGAATCATTTTGGGAAGGACGGCACCCATGGGAGGGACCCCACGTGGAGCAGGGTCAGAGAGTGACCATGGAGGATCCTTAAGCACTGCTAACCCAACACACCTGCGCTGCACAAAACACTGAAAGATGTTTCTGAAACAGCCAAAGGCTTCCCCAAGGAACTAAGAGAATTAAGAAAGATCTTGACTTGAAAGTAAGTAGATAGTTATGACTGGATGTAAGTGACCCTTTATTCTTGAAAACCATTACTTTCTATGTTCCTTTCTC
Source organism: Alectura lathami (assembly GCA_013399715.1). Taxonomy (NCBI): domain Eukaryota; kingdom Metazoa; phylum Chordata; class Aves; order Galliformes; family Megapodiidae; genus Alectura; species Alectura lathami. The sequence goes on from VXAV01003819.1 coordinate 16,185, forward strand.
CTCTCATGATCTTAGAACATTTTACAGAGGTGAGCACCATTCCCACCTTTTACACGACTGCCATTTTCTGTTGTTGTGCAGAAAATCATCTGCCTGTTTCAAGTCAAAACTTATTTCCATTTATTTCCGTATTCTATCATGATAATTTAAGGGGCAAAAAACACTTCATGTATCTCAGTTCCTACCTTTTCCCATTCTCCTTTTGTAAGTATAGGAAGTTCTCTTTTCATACCTGACATGGCATTTATACACACCCACATCTCCATTTATGACTCAAGTATCCAGAAAGAGAAAAATGCTGTTATAATTAATCTGCACACAGCAGTACACAGGACCTTAGCTCCAGTAGTAAGATAAACCAGCAAAACTCCTGACTCCTGCCCCAAACTGCTACATTCCCCAGAACAGTTTTACATAAAATTGTAAAATAGTCTTGTAAGAGATTTCATAAACAGGTTTGATAAAAAGCTAATGTCTTCACTGATGATCACTTCAGAACTTTAAGTAATTTTTAGCTGGTACATTTGACAAGAGATTTTACACAAAGATTTTTCACATAATGTATCTGAACAACAAAAAGAGAAATGAGGCTTTTAAAGGATGAATGAAAAATACATTTTTTTTCACTGCACTTACTATACTTTCAATATTTTCTGTCACTGTTTATAAAGCCCACAGTAACAGTTCTGTTTCCAGTGTTGAATTTTGCTCCCTAGCTTTACTCATTAGACTGTTAAAACTGAGGGTAGACAGGAGAGAACATTTTATTTTATCTGAAACTTCATTGTCTTTTGACATTATGCAAATATTCTCAATTAATCTTAGTGTAATGAGGATTATGGAAAGAGAAGTTTGCAGTGACTGCTTTGATGAAACTACAGTATGTCAACAGCCTAAACATGGTTTAATTATGGAAATGAAATTTGGGTAGGGAATTCTACAGTTAAAGAAGAAAATGTCTAATTAAATGGAACCCATGCTTTACATTTCACTTATTTGTTACACAAGAATTATTTCTCAAGTTCTATTTAAGTAGTGTTACATAGCAACATATAATCAAAAATCTACTACCCTCTTCAAGTTATAAAAGGTATTCCACTTTTAAAAGGAAATAGCAGCTCACACAAGAGATTTTCATTAACTGAAACAAACATTTTCACTATAAAAATGTGTTGAGGCTTTATGATCAACATGCAGAACACAGAGCTGATCTCAAGGAAAAAAATTAAAAGCAGCTAGAAAATGCAATCAGAAGCGTATGAAGGATTTTCACATTTTATTTAGATAGCAGAGAAAATGCTCTCAGCTCCTGAGTGTTCATAAACACCAGCATGAATATTTATGTTTCATAAAATTTATATCCAAAAGCTCATCATCTGTTTATTATTTCCGCTCTCCCGGTTAACAGATTTCAGTAATTCATTCCTAGATCAGATACAATTGCAGGTAGTTTACACTTAGGAAAGATCATAAATGGTATAAAATCAGCCTGTGGTTAGCCCAGGGACCGATAGTAATGCATGCAAGCCCCTAGTGCCAGTGGAAGGGATGTCAGATTGGTGACTTTTCCTGAAGAAAATGCATTGCTGCTGATAGGTAGAGCCAAACAGAACATTGCATGCTGGTATACTTAGACTCCAGATGCCCAGCTTTGCCCTCAAATGAGGTAAAGAATTCAAGCACTGTGTTAGCAGTGGCTGTGTCACTATAAATCCTCAGAGCCCAGGTCATGATGGAAGATTCTAGTGTGGTTGGTACAATGAACTAAGAGCAGAAACAAGTTTCCTGTCAGTGCTCACAACTAGAGCTGAGAAATATCATCAATGGAAGAAAAACACACAGGTCAGATTGTTTGATTAAAAATACATTTTCCAACAACCAATAACTATTTTTCATATTTGATGAGTGAGTTCATAAAGACATCTGAAAACTCAAAATGGTTTATTTCAACAGCTTTAAAATCAAGAAATGCGATTCTCATCTTAAAATTCTTTTGAAGAATTCTATTTTGTTGCAATAGGTAATGTTATTTTTGGAGTGGAAAGCCTGATTATTTGAATATCAAAGTGAAAAATTAGTTATAATTATATACTTATAGCCTAATTACCACACAAGCAGCAACAACTGGATAAAGATGGAAGACAGAGATAGTCCCCACAGCTTCCTAGCAGTTAAAGTTTTGTGCAGCTGTTTCCAAGTATGCCAGCAAGAGGTTGAAAAGTTTTGAAAGGTGAGATCTCTGATGAGTTCATGAAGATGTTCTTCCCAAACCCACCAACATCTGAATGAATGTTCAGAAGAATTTTCTTGAAAATTTAAAGTAACTGATCAAACCTATTATGTATTTAATTTCAAGCGATTTCCATCTGGTTGTTTCATGATTATTTGCTTCATCCTAAATAACCTGAAAATACTATAGCCTTATAGAAACAATCTGTATATCATTATACAGCCACACACAAACAAAGACTGTAAATTCATCTCAGACCACCTAGTACGGACATATGAAGTGAATAACATGAAAAACTGAGCATCAGAATAGCACAAATATTTACTCACTTGTTTTAGCTGGCTAGCATAATACCCATGTCACCAAAACCCATTTTTTCCAGTGGAGTTTGGATCTCCAGATCAGCATTGAAGTATTGAGTATGGAGCAGCAGGGAATTTAAAGAATGAGGAAAACTGATGAAGAGAGAAAGCAAAGGTGGTTAATACAAATGAGACCAAAGGAAACCCATCAGTACCAAATGGGCTGTGTAGAATATCTCCCAGTATAGCAATTGCATTAGTAAGCAGACAGTTTCATGAAACCAAGTTGCTAAAAACACTGGACTGTGCTACTAATTACACTCTACAAAATAAAAACAACTTATAAACACAGAAAGGCTGTTCTAAATCTTACGGTTACCAAATACCTAAGTGAAAATCTACCAGGAAAACACTGTGTTAATTCCTTTGATTCCTTGTCCAAATTCTGATGTGGCAGTTAACACACACAGTTGGGCATGAAAAGGTTGCAGTAAAATAACATCATGATGCATTGAAATGCCTTTGCTAATGAAAGGGGTGTTCTTCAACTCTGAGGCACAAATCCAGGTAAATCGTGGGTGATTCAGGACTCCTTGTGATGGTGGAAAGACCGGAACATGAGAAATTTGGACACTGAGTCAGCAAGGTATATGAACATATACCTTCTAATCTGAAGTCACTTGGAAGGTACCCAGAATCATCCACTGGAAGGGCTGGAAAGCTATATCTCTACCATTAAAAAAAAAAAAAACAGCCCAGGAGCCTGAGCCTTCATGGTAGGACCTGGCTTCATCCATGTTGCAGGGCACTGGGCTGGGTCTAGGCCCCTCATTATTCCAATACTGGTGGATTAAACAATGTCAAACAAAGTACCTTGACCCCAGCTGCTAGAACAGTTCCTGGCATGGGATTCACAGAGCGCTCCCTAAACCATTCCCAAATGTTCAGTGGCCCCAAACTCTTGTAACCCAAAGATGTAGTTATTTTATTTTGAGTGGGTTTTCTGTTCACAGTACCTGACAAGAGTGTTATGTTGCAGCCCAGCAGAGTGAATTTTTTAACAGCTAAGTGAGGAAATGCTGTCTTCACTGGAAGGGATGGCGTCCGTACATGCAGGGGAGCTTCAAGGTGAAAAGCTTGCCGAGATAAAGTCAATATTACTTCTATGTGACAAGTATGAATATTCCCCAACGTCTTTGTATACAAGTGCTGCAGACAAAAATGGCCCAAAACACAAGCAGATAGAGGATTAAGAGTTAACAAAGAGAATTTACAGAATTGAACCTGAGCTGTGACCTTATTTCATTTTGAAGTAGACCAATGTATTGGATACAGTCCCAGATCCAGTCTCTTTACCCTGATACAATATTTTATCATGTAAAGGTGCTTGCCATGTCTTTCGCTGTGTATTTGTGCAGGGTTTTACACCTGCTATTAGCTAAATTTAGTAGTAATATAAATAATAGCTATAAATTTATAGCAAGAGATTGGACATTCAATACTCTTTATTCCAATGTTCATTTTTTAAATGCATGTAGCATATTTTTGATAAATATATGCATAACATCTCCTTATGGAAATATATGATATATCTATCAGCTCTGAGGACAAAAACGTTGAAAATCCATGAAGATTTGGAAAATGGGTTGTAAGATATCAAGGAAGTGAATTGATCATACAGTACAATGAGGGATTAGCATCAAACTGTAAGTTAAGATTTGCAAGACTGGGATAACAAATTTAAAAAAAAATAATACATAGTCTTCATTCATTATCTTTCATAAAGCAGAATCTGAAGCAACAAGCATATGTATTGACCTCATAAGAAGCATCCCATTAAGTTCGGGATTCACATGTCCCAGTCTCCACATTTGTACAACAATCTGAACATATTCATATACCTTCTGTGAGAGTGTCCCACTTTCAGCTGCACATTTCTGGAAGCTCCGTTGTAGCTGTACAGCCCCGGTGTAGGTGCCCAGACTCCATGCCCTCAAGAGAACTGAGGGAAGCCTGTTATTCCCTTAGACTCTCCTTTAAGGACTCTCACATGCCGAGACAGACACTTGGTCCATCTTCTTAGAGCCTTTACCATATCTTTTGGGTCCTATATTCCTGCATGTCTGTTTTCAGTGAGCTGAACAACTACATAATGACATCATCAGCAGAATAACAGAATATTCAGGACAAGGATTTGAGACAGAAGAGTTCAGAAAGGGAGAAACATAGAACGGGTTTATCTAAAATTACTCTAGCATGATTCATTCTGACTACAATTTGTTCCCTTATTTCTCATTTACACTAATTTTTCTGGTCATTTTTGTGGTCCAAATTTCTTCTCTACCACCTGTGCCCATTGAAATCACTGGCAATGCATAAGTAGGCTCCATCTACACTCCTTTATCCCTTCTTTTTTATTCCATGTGCTATTTGGAAAGGAAGATATCAGCTGCTTTCTCTTTGCATTGCAACCAAAATGCTATAGGGAAGCTCAAAGAAGAAACAGGAATCTTCCCTGAATAGATGTCCACACTGCACACTTGATAACACGCATTGTCTCTCGTGCGCATAACTGATGTGCATGACTATCCCTACTGTTCGGCATAATCCTGTTGTTGCCAGGGAGTCTTTTGTAAATACTTGCTTTTGGAAAAAGGATGTAAACAAATCACTTTGCAGGTTTTCATGACTGCTGCGGTGTTGAACTCAGTTTGATTTGTTCTGTGTTTATGTCTGCTTTCAGTCTTTGGGTTCTGTCTTTTGAGAATTCACCTACTTCAGTTTCCAAAAAATAAAAATTGACTGGAAATTTCATGGTATGTTCTTTCTCTTAAAAAATAAAAAAATAAAAATTAAAAAAAAAAAAAAAAAACAAGAAAAAGAAAGCTATCGTTTGATTTAGTCATTTTTTTCCTCACTTTTTCCTCTGAAAGTTTTTTTAAGGCATGGGATATAGCTGTAGCAGATGTGAATTAGAAACAGAACTCCCAAGCCACCTATGATACTAGGTTATTTAACTAGGATAAGAAGAGCTTTTTCTTTCATGGACTCAGCATAGTTTCAGTTCTTAGCTAGAATTTCCAGTTTATCTCATAGACTGCTTACAAGTGAAGACCCGTATTTTCGATCTCTGTTTAGCAAAACACAGAGTAGAATGCTCTTGAAAACACGGTTGAGCTCCTTCGAACAAGTGTCTGAAAACACTTTATCCCACTGCATTTTTGGCATTTCACAACCTTTCTCTTGTCCACCTAACCCCAGGTACAGAATTAAAACATTAGGTGTACACGTCTTGTCATCCTTAGTTGTAAAGCAGCTGCAAAGACAAAATTTACACCCGCAAAATTGAACGTTTATTCTATGTTTCCCCATGAACTTGTGAAGTGCCTGCAGCAGATGCTGCCCTTGCACGTTGTGCATCTTGAGAGCTGTTTGAGGTTTACTAATGGCTTTCTTCAGAGGAGAAAATAAGCAGAACACAAAGAGAAGTATGTTTGCCTTCTCAATCACTCATCTCTTCCACTCTTCTCTCCTGGTTTTCCACCCCAACTAGTAATATAAGGAGAGGAAGTTGTACATGTGATTTGCTTTTTACTGTGATCTTACTGCGAGTTATAACAACAGCTGAGGGTCCAGCTAGGGTTTAGATTTGGCTGGAAAATTCCATTCTCCTGCTAAAAGGAACTGCCTTTTTCCTATTTTACACAATTTTATCACTCAAAGGGAGAAGGAATCAATCCAATAGTTTTGTCAAAATTCAACATGTATTCAGGCATCTTTACTGAAGAATCTATTCTTAATTAAAAGCTGTTTTAAAAGGTAAAAAATACATTCTTACTGTGATTTCTGGTTTTTCTCTTAATACTTTTGGATTTCTTCCTTCGTTGTGGTGTCTGCTCCATTTCCTAAGTCCCTTAGTCTACATTTGAGGCAAAATATCTTCCAGATGCAATTTTACTGCTCTCTTACTCACATAATGAAAACTAAAAGACACTGTAGAATCCCTACCATGGCACCACAATCAATAAGTTTGGCAAATACATATCATAAAGCTTTTTTACTGCTCTGTTGACTTAAAAAAAAAAATAAAAAAAATCAGTAAGTCATCTAGAACAGATACAGGATGATGTGAAAGAACAGTTTAATAGTAGCAGATTCACTTTGGGGGTGCAATGATGCCTCTTGAGATCTTTTGTTTAAAATATGCATAAACACACACACAGGATACAGTTTGGCAAGTGGAACTTTTCAAAACAAACAGAAATAAATTGCTACTAGTCAACAGAAATTCAATCACATTTGTGTGCCAAATAAGGCTGCTGAGAAAAATCACACACTGCTCATTCCTAAAGCAAAGTATTAATACAGCTTTAATTTTATTTTCCATAGCTTTCTACAGTCAGTTTGCAACGTTTTTGTAAATAAAAATATTATTNATTGGAGAAGATGTATTCCTAATTGTCAGACTAAAATCATTGATCCTGGAAAGCAGAATGAAGATGTTTATTTCCTATTATTAAATTTTAAACATAGCAAAAGTTTAAGATTTGAAGTCATCTTCCTAGCAGAATGCAGTGTTCTTGCCTCTCTGTCAAACTGCATCTTAATCCATAAAGGCTTTAATTCTCTCTTTATGTAAAAAATATTATCATTACTATTCCAGACATACTATAATATTTCACACACATCAAGTACCTTTCAAGCCTTTAGGGTTATATCTTGGCCCATGCACTATGTCTGGAGACAGAATTTTGACTGCACTGCCAAAATGAACAGACAAAATTTTACCTGTACAAGTGTACAAAATTTTACCTGTAAATCTCATGTTTCTAAATGTATCCTTAGAATTATGGGAAATGCACATAAGCAGCCCAAACCAAGTCAGAGTTCAAGGCAGAGAATAAACCACTTCCCTTCAAATCAGTGCAATCTCAGGATTTACATAAATGGAGAAGACTCTGCCATGCCAGTAACCTTAAAGTCAGGAGAAAGTAAGAATGAGCTAAAATAGAGATATATTAAAAAAAAAAAAAAAAAAAAACATTACTGGAAATTAGTAATGTTGCCCAGAGAAGTTGTGGATGCCCCATCCCTGGCTGTGTTCAAGGCCAGGCTGGATGGGTTCCTGGGCAGTTTGATCTAGTGAGCTAGTGGCTGGCAGCCCTGTCCACGGCAGGGGGGTTGGAACTAGATGATCTCTGAGGTCCCTTCCAATCCAAGCCATGCTATGATTCCATGATTCAGTGGGGGAAAAAAAAAAAAAAAATCGTATTCAATAGAAATATGAGTTCCAAACATATTTATATTTCATTTTTGATGTGACATATTTTTCCACATTTCATGGAAACTGTAAAATGGAGTGGGTAGAGCTGTTAGACATGTTCAGGAGAGGTTGCAGTATCAGGCCATCCAGCATTGATACTGAGATATGGACATGCATGTATTTTACAACATAATTTTAAATATAGATGTCTATGTTCTGAGTCGTTAACAAAAAATATAATTAGATGTGCATGAGGAGGACACTCACATGTTTTGTCATAAAATACAAAATTCACATGTAGAGGTATACAGGGGAGATATTTTCTATTTAGACCATTAAACATGTTCTTGCCAAGAGCATCTACAAATGGTGTGGAGAAGGACATCTGCACTTTTTCATTTCTTATCCAAGAAGGTGTATTATATTAAAAGAAATAATACAAAATGCAATGGATAAAGCCATGATTAATAGTCTACAAGAAAGAAACTCACTCACCACTGCCGGGTGGACAGTTTGGCAAACATATTATTTCCCATCTTTAATTCCTGCAAGTCTATGGAAAAAGCTACTGACTAGATAGAGATGAAGCACACATAATTGCATTATGTTACGCTCAGCATCTGGCAATGATTCTGTCTCCAAAGTACAGAATTCAGACATGACAACAATGAACAATGAATCTGATTCTCATCTTCTTTAAATTGGGTTTTCATTGCTGTCATTTCAGTCTATTTTTTCTCCTGATATTCTATCATTTTTGTATCAGCTGATTCAGGATGTGAATAGCTAATTATATTTGGACGGTTTCATGCATCCCAAAGAAGAAACTGAAAATTGGCGAAATCCTTCCTAAAAAATAAAAATAAAAACTTAATAGTAGAAGAGTCAAGATGTGCTGCTCTGTAAGTGAAACTCTTTTTCATATTCTATCTAAATTGAATATGCAATTTGTGCTTGCTGAGTAATCTCATGTTGTAGGTTACTGACTGGTTTCATTAAAAGTCAAGAGGCAACTTTCCTTTTTATGGCCCTGCAACTTTAGAGAAAATTTTTGAGGCAGACAATTTTGTGTGACAGCTTCCATCATCAGATATGAGTAGCAACTGTAGGTGGTAGCCTCTGCAGCTACTTGTCTTGCTGTCCTACCACCCTACTGTATAAAATCTCTCAGCTACATTGCTAATCAGGACCCATCAAAAGTGCTATACAATTCTAATTGTGTTAGAAGGAGGTATTCAGAATGACAAAGTGTGGTTGATTTTGCTTGGACCTTAAGGCATATTATGAGTGTTGAATGTCACTACCAGGCTGGACAAATAGCTGCTGTAATCTAGTAACTAAAAATGTGTCAGAGCATGTACAGAGTGCGTTTTATTCTAAGTCTCCTTTTCTGACCTTTTTTTATAAATATGTTTTACTTAAATTATCTCCACTCTCATTTTTATTGCAGAAATCAGAAAGCATGATAATAAGCAGAGGTTTGAAATAGCTAAAGGTAAAGCAACCTATGAATATTTTTCCTCTTGCAAGGAAAGCAGAGGCATGCCGCTCTTCCTGCCTTAGGTAAGGAACAAAACATTCCACACATCAGGTACACCTCCGCTACAAAATTAAATGTGCTTGAGGAAATTAAACATGATTGCAGACACTGATGTTAACTGGTACAGACCAACCCATGCTTGCATCATGTATCTCATCCTCAGAAAGAGTGTGATTGCATACAAAGTGCCATTTGGAAAGGTGCCTAGGCCGTGCTGCCTCGAACACAAAGCTCAGCAAAGGCCTGGGAGAGTTGTAGCTCTGTTGGGAGCACACTGACAGCTCAACTGCATGGTCAATAGAATTCTAGTGTCCAGGGTTGCCTCCTGGCACTATATGGACAAAGGTATTTCTGCCTTCGTCCTTCTCTCACATTTCAATCTACTAAGATAATTAAGCATGTTAGAATTTCTTCTGGATGGCCTGAAAGTTTAGGAAGAAATTCAGGCTGGGCATGTAGAAACTGAGTTCATCAGAGTCTTATCCATCTGTCTATCAGGCATAACAGTAGATTTAAACTTCTCTTCAAACTGTGCTCTTCTTGCATTGCACTGTGTGAATTCTCACTGATGTGAAGATCTCCCCATCACTCCTGACCTAACAAATTTCTTCCCTGATTCTTGCCTTTCTTCTTTCCTTCATTTTGTAAAGGCTGCCAAATAACCAATCTAATGAAATCAGAGCCAATGTTATACTTCAGCAGAACTAGCTAACACAGAGTGCAGCAGTCTGACGACATGGATATTTTGGTCCTGGAAATGCAGAATTTCTGTTCTTCCTCATACAGAGACGCCAGTTTGCTCAGAGAAAGCTTAGATAAGGCTGTGTAGTATTGGAGTGATAGATATACCCTTTTTCTTTCAATGGTAATTATTTTCTTTGCAGATTTTCTTCCTCGGGATTTTTTATTTTATTTTTTCAGTAATGCAAAGTCTGGAAAAAATGCTCTGACGAGCACATGCCTCCTCTTGAAGGTAACTCACTGGAAGGCTTGTAGACAAAACAAATGCAGGGAGATTTCTCAGAAGTTTGTACTAATTTGCCTAAAATAATATTGTAAGCACTCTTGTCAGTTTATTTGAAAACTGAAAATTTTGTAAATGGATTTACTTTATTTCTGAAAACATTGAATTTCCTGGCTATTGCACAATTCATTAGTCCTCTTGGCCACAGAATTTGGGATGTGCATCATCTCTAACCCTTGGACACAAGATCTTCTGTTGCATCATATATAATTATCTGCTTAGTTCTCATACAGACAAGCATCTTATGTTAAGAACAGTCGTGCCAGTTACAATATATGTGACAATACTTTTTCACTATTATTTTGCATTATGGCAATTTATTGCAATCCTACTCACCACAATGGCCAAAGTAGTCCTATAACTGACACCAATGAAAGATAGATTAGGTCCAAAAGGAATAGCAGAGCCATTGATCACCCAGCAATAACTTCTACCAAGAGAGATTATCATGCTTGCTTCTAGGGTTCATTTCCTGTAGACAGTTAAACATTAAGTACACAGACGAAATGGAAAAGATTCTGATTCCATTTACTGGCATGGATTTAAGGTCAATAGATTTCATTTAAGCTGATGTAAGAACAGAATCCAGCCAACTGAATTAGGCCCAAGGCCTATAACATTTTCTTCCTTTCAAATCGTATGTTAAGGTATTTCTCATTACGTTGAAAGACAAAAAAAACCCTCAGTCTATATTCTTGTACTCACATCTGTCTTTCAGCTGGCAATGTTAGTATCACAGCAAGTCCATTACCAGAATATAAACTACTAAGCACTCTATTTAAGCGAATTTTATTCTTGACAGATTCCAATACCTTCAGGCTTGATGTTATTTCCATTTTGTACACTGGGACAGTGCCAAATAGACCTGTACAATAACAATGCCAGCACTGAAGGGAAGGATTTTTAACGAACAGTTAGAGAAAGAAAGGAAGGCAATAATCAGGAGTTCAGCTACAGTTTGTAATGCCTTATGGAAGAACCGAAGGGATCGTATACTCTGATGTTAGAGGAATCCACTGCAGTACATCTGAACTGATTTTTTTTTTCCTCTATTTTATTTCATAAAACAGTTAGAGTCCACTAACCACAGTTGTACCATTCTGTATTTGCACTGTCAACAAGATCAGCTTCCATTTATGCAGATTGCCTACAATTTTGTTGACCATAAAATCTTTCACCATCATTAGAAATCTGGTCTGCACATTATTTTGTATTCTGTTGCCACAGGACTGACAGTCTCAGCTCTTTCCATGGGTATATCAGGTCTCTGTACCAGCAGTTTTGTCTTTTGTGATCACTGTCAGGATCAATAAAATCCACAGACTCTTCTCTCTCACCGATTGCTGGGGAAGCTGAATTGTTCTGAAGATAATAAAAATACAAAGAGGAAACACACACAACCAGCAAAAGGGCCTTGAACGCCTTTCTACCTTCATAGAAATTTTAGTCTTTCACAACCTAGTTAAAAGTCCTGGAGCAAATCTCTTCAGTCACAGCTTGATATGGTGTCTACCTCTCTTTTGTGTAAGTTCACTCAAAGAGCAGCTGTCTTCATGTGTGCCTCCTCTGCATGCTGATTACTAAGTAACGATGCTCCTTTTCCTGGGCTGTTACTGGGCTGCTCCCTCTCTCCACAGGCTTGGCACCAGCCACGCTGCTTATTTTGAGATACAGTGACAAGGAGCACGCAGTGAAGGAGCAATGCGCTACTCATCCAGCACAGCAGGACTTCACCAACCTGCTGCTCAGTACCATAGACTGAGCTGTGGCTGACTCTGTCTCAGGTTTCCCATTTGTGATTTACAGTGCATCTCCTAGGTCTGTAACCTGACAGTCGTTTATATTTCAGCTACTGATCCATACCATTCCCCCTGCCAACAGATTCACCACATTCTGCAATGATTTTGTCTAACGTTTGATTGCACATAGTTGTAATGTAAACATTACTTTAGACTGACTTCAGTCTATGCCCCAGAGATATTCCTTCTTCCTTCCCTGGCCAGTTCTGACATTACACAGAAACAGCAGGGCCAAGTAAGACAGAAATTCCATCTATCTGATACTGACAGGTAGCCTCCAACAGCCCCTCTGAGATTTTTTGATACATGTTGGGATGAGATTCAGGCACTTGAACATAAGTGCCTGCTGCTATTTTAGATGCCTGTGTGTATCTGCCATGACATGCAGCTTGTTCCAGGAAGGCAGAGGTCTCCTACTGGTCCTGTGCCGTATCTGCCAATTTTGTGCAGATGTGTCATGTATTTAATGGCACCTGGTTTTGGTAATAAATCCCAAATGTCATCTCTTTATTTTTAATAGCCTTTAATTAATTTCAGATCTATGAACTTGACCACTCTTCCTTTTAATTACATAATTTTAACACAAAAAAAATATGACAAGGAGGTCCACAAGTTTTATGAAAAAAAAGTTTGCTTTTATTTCTTCTAAATGTGCTATCTGGTGGTTTAATCTGTTGCTCATTCAGAGGCCTCATACACCCATAGAATAGATGCACACAAAGCAGGATATACTTAATACTTTCTTGCTTTAAGCCCATACATGTGCACACTAAAATAGCACGATCAGGATCATCATAAAAGCACATTGTAACATTGTAGTGACACAAATAGCATTTTGTAATACAGGTAAGTTTATATATATAAATAATAACCATAAATGCAAATTGTGGTTTGTGGCACACCTTCACAAGCAGAATATAGGAAAACATGCAAGTAGTAAAATACGCAAAATGTCAAAAGATTGTAAAGCAGGCATGAACAGTGCCTGACGGAACAAGAATTCCTTCAAAATAAGCAAAAAAAAAAAAACAAAATGTCAAGGACAGATGAGATCAGTCACTCTCTTTGGGAGTTGGGGCAGAGGAGTGAAAGACTTCAAGGATAGGTGAGAAGAAATGAGGAACACAGCCCACTTGAGATCTGGCTTCCCACAATAAAGTGCTATGAGGACTAGCCAACTCAGCCTCAGATACTTCAAGACCCTGGAATGCATCCCATCCAGCCCCATAGACTTGTAGACGTTCAGTCCCATCAGGTGGTCTCGGACTTGCTCCACTCTTACACTGGGAAGGATTTTGATCCCCTCATCCCCACTTGGATTTTCAGGGGCTTGAGAGACCTGGGCAGCCTGACCAGCAGTGAAGACCGAGGCAAAGAACTCATTAAGTACCTCAGCCTTCTCCACATCAGAGGAGACCAGTTCTCCCTTTCCATTCATTAGAGGGGGAACACTCTCCTTCACCTGCCTCTTCTGCCCTATGTAGCTAAAGAAACCCTTCTTGTTTTTTACATCCCTAGCCAAGCTTAATTCTACCTGCGCCTTGGCCTTCCTGATCCCATCCCTACATATCCTGACAGCACCTCTGCAATCCTCCCAGGCCACCCATCCCTGCTTCCACTGCCTATACTTTGCCTTCTTTTCCCTCAACGTGACCAGCAGGTCCTTGCTCAGCCACGCTGGTTTCCTGCCTCCCCTGCCTGATTTCTTATTCTGGGGGATGGAGAGTTCTTGT
>VXAV01003819.1:38501-51500 GCA_013399715.1 Alectura lathami
CAGACCTTGGGGAAGGTATAAAACACTTTTTTTTTTTTTTAATTCTTTCACCTCCTTCAATATATTTTTATGTAAGTGGGCAACTTCAAGACATAAGCAAAATTCACATTTTATAGGGGACTTACTTAGACAGCCAAAGATAGCTAAACAGCTTCACTCTCCACATGTGGATTACTATGCCCCAGACAACCAGTCTGGCAGCTGCTTCTGCAGAACATAAGCATCATGCAGCAGTAGCAGTCACTCCCCAAATCCAACCCAACCCCAACTTCTTAGCCTTGGTATTTCTACATTAGAATTTACCTGCATTTCTCTGTTCTTCTTGTGTTGGCATAAATATTCGTGATTGGTTCTATAACAGAATTTTGAACAGTTATTTGTTTGTGATAAGTTAATGGCCAGACCAAATATTTAGCACCATCTGTGATTACTGTTACTCCTCTTTGATCATTAAGAACATGCAAACAGGTCTCCACTGTTTAATTAGGCCTGTCTTAATTATCTTACCACCATATGACATAATAGACTTGGTATTAAACTCAGCAGTGATAATTGTTTGTCTACTACCTTCTAATTGACTAAGCTTTGCACGTATAAGAATGTCTTAACTGAGACATTGCTAATTTTAGAGAAAAAAACATCCCTTATACCCCTTGCTACGTTTTCATCCTCTCAAAAGGAAGCTTCTTTTAAGCACAAAGTCATTCCTTATCTATCTCATCATTTCGCAGCTCTTGGTGAAGAACATCTTGACCAGATAATGAAAATGTGAGGCAATTAAAGTAAGTATGTTTACTGACAGGACACCTAACCCACCAGTGTAATTAAAATCAGACATTTCATTTATTTTTAACTTCCAAAGTGACCCAGAAGAGTGTGCTCAAAACTTTCTGCCACCAGTAGTGAGTTGACTGCACTTTTGTCTTTTATTCAAGCCTCTCACTTTCCGTTTTAGCTCTGATTGTCCTCTAACCATTTCCATTTTTCCTCCACGCTTCTGACTTTTCCCATCCATATCTCAATGTTCTCCCCAACAAATAATCTTTGACAAAACATTTTGACACCTGGAAGAGAAGTTAATCAATACATGAGACAAACTAGTCAATTTTCAGTGTCCTAATCTTTGGGGGAAAAAAAAAAATACAATAAAATAAAATTACAGACAGGACCATAACTCTCTGAGCAGGACTGCTTTCATTATCAAGAACAATCCTAGATCCAGTACATGGGTTCTAACAGTGGTATATAATCAGGGCCACATTAATCAATATAGCAGGTGTTATTATTATTATTTATAGAATGTCTTAAAATAGCGCCTGGAACTCCTACTCTCATCTAAGCTGCATGTTGCCTGGGATAGTAACAAACAATTTCCTACTGTACAGAGCTCACTTTTTCAAGAGTACTGAAAGAAGACACAGTGCATAAATGAAACAGGAAGATAAGCTACACGAAGACAGATAATTTATGGGAAATTAGAGGCTTTGCAGATGCAGAGTGGAGAAGTGAAACTGGAGAATAATTGTCCAGTTTAACCCTGACCAAAAACTTCTGACTGTTCTTCGTTCTACCAAGAGCAGTCATTTTGTTCTTCTCATCCTCATCTCTAAGCACCACTGCTGACCTCCTCTGGCCTTGGTCTGGCCAGTGTGACACGTCCCTTTCCCAGGCTTTGTGCTGCTGGTGACATATTAGGTAATCACAGGAACGGACCCCTGCACCTGGCAACTTTGCTCCTATTCAGAGCTGGAATTGTCCATACATTCCTTCTGCCCCACCAAGTGTTCATAAGTCTCACACCCTCATGCAGGAAAGCAAACAGGACATGGGCAGCTCTTACCTGCAGGAGCCTCTGCCGTTCTCCAGAACTGCTGTCTGACACTTCCCTCTCATGCCTCTTGAGATGCCCAAAGGATGCCATTACTTTTCATCTTTTTTGGCCAAGGAAATCCTAACAGTCCTAGATGGTTCCTGAATCCCACATGGTGAGAGTCAGGTGAGTTAGTGCTGTGTACAGAAGCTTTCAGACCCTGATTTCAGTGACAATATTCTTCTCTTCAGAAGTCTCTATATACAAGAAGGACATTGATAATTGATCAAATGAGGGTTTTTTTCTGTGTGCCCTTATTCCAGAGACACTTGATGAGCAATTATTGGCATCAAAAACCTGTCACTGGTTTCAAAACCTAATGAGAGGTTGTGCCATAGCTGTTATGAATGCCATGACATAGTCAATGCATTGCTTTATTGAACCTGTCATCACAGAATCACAGAATGACTTGTGCTGGAAGGGACCTCAGACATCATCTAGTTCCAGCCCCCTGAAGTAACCACGCAGCTTTGTCTCTGCACATCAAATAAAAGAGCTGGTCTGTGGAGAGATGAGTTCACAGAGGGTGTTAGCTTAGCATTGCTGAGTCACTCTCTGGCACTGTCTAACTGTGGAGTCTCCAAGCAGCCCAGGAAGGCTGATTTCCTCACCTGGTGTTTGTACACATCTAGCCCTTGGCCTTCATGCTGTGAGATGCTGCACAGTGTGCGACAGAAAGCGGTTACATGAACTCTACCAGGGATTCCACTCGCACAGGGTTGCAGTTCGGCATTTGGACACATCAAGCTCAGAGCCCTCTGTATGCTTTCTTGATTAGGAAGTGCATGACAGCACAGATGAGGAGTAGCACCGAGCATCCCAAAGGACCCCAAGTCTTACCTAAGTATTATTCTTACATGAATCTCATTTTTAAAATCCTTTTAGCTATGTAGCAGCATTTATATAGCTATGTAGCAGCACATATATAGTGAGTCTCATTACTCCTGATCAGTTTGTCACCCTGCATGATTATCTACTGCAGTGCAGTTGAGTTTTATGTTGTGTGTGGCTTTACGCGGAAAAACCAGATGCTGAGTCTTAATTATTGGTACAGGACCTTATTTACAGGAGAAAGTTTAAATTGTTGTTTGTTCTAAATATCCTTCCAAATTTGCCTGAATTAATATGTTGCATGGTTGACATGATATTTATCTTCAGCAGATAAATATCTCTGACATCTGAGATACATGAATCCAGACTAACTCCAATTTTGCCTTCTTACAGCCCTGAAGAGACAGTGGCATTGGTACAATTAATAAAAATTCTGTGACTTCTT
Source organism: Alectura lathami (assembly GCA_013399715.1). NCBI lineage: Eukaryota > Metazoa > Chordata > Aves > Galliformes > Megapodiidae > Alectura > Alectura lathami. The sequence goes on from VXAV01003819.1 coordinate 41,648, forward strand.
CACTGGCATTTAATGTAGAGGAAAAGGAGAGTTCTGGAACACAGCCCTGACGGTCTGCTGTTTCAGATAGTTTCAGCCATAGTTTAAATGTTGGCCTGCTAAGATAAAGCAGAATTGATGATGACAGCTGGCTCAATGGAATCCCAGGAAAGTCATCTGGATAGATCATATGGTCAGAATTATCAGTGTGTCTTCTTTGAAGTGTAGGTTGGAAGAGGAGATATCGGGGTGACTTGCTTTGGAGAGCACAGTTTCCTTATCTGGCATTGAGACAGCAAGCACGATTACCTAGAGGTAATGAACCATGCTGTTTGCAAAGCTGCCGGTTGCCTAAAGAATAGACTACAGCTCTTCACTGGTATTCCCATGACAGATGATGGGAGAGAATCATTTCTTCTTCATTTCTTCTTCATTTCTTCTTCATTTTTAATTTAATCTTTGAAAATATGATGTTCCTTAGCTGGAAAATAACAATAACAAGTATGATGCTAGTGGCATGATTGACAAGATAGGGAGCTCAGCAAACTTTTTGCAAAAAACCTGAACTAAAAGTTCTCCCAGACCCATCCACACTTTTTAATCCTCATTGAAGGGCACCACACAAAAGACTGCTTCATTCTTCAGGCTCTTTCCAACCATAGCTTTTCTCTGGATGTAAGAGCTGCTTCCTGCTTGCCTTAGTTGTGTATGTGGTCCCTTTTCATCCACAGGGCAGGAGTAAGGTGAGGTCTGCTTGTTACCATGCCAAACATTGCTGGGTGCACTGGTAATGTATTTGTCAAGAAAGAGACTGAACGTGTCAATTAATCCCTATTAGAAATTTAAAAATCTAGATGGTGTATAACCCTAGGGCTGGGATCAGTGAATAAGTTTGCTTCATGACCCTGTAGCTTCCTCTAGCCAATAAGTGTTTTTGTGTTTTTGTTTTTGGTTTTTTTTTTTCTGTGTGTATGATATAATCAAAAAGACTCACTGATATATATATATATTTTAATAAAATATGACTGGAGACAATTTTCAAATTNGATGATTATTTATATGTGAACATTGCCAAGTATTTCTCTGATGAGAGTACATAACAAAGAAGTACTCAAATGATTGACGAAGGCTGATTAGAACAATCTCTTGTGCATTGATCAACATGCTGTTGAGTATGGGAGCCCAAGATATTGCTAGGTCACCATCCTTACACAATTGTAAAGAATCTGCAAGAGACTTCCTGGCCTCCCCTTTCCTCTCTTTTCTGAGGGTCTGTTCAAAAGCAGTTCTTGAAATAATTGTGGTTGAGTTTTCTTTTGTTCAAAAACTTAAGGGCAGCCTTTCCCAAAGCCATAGTGTCTAGCTTTTATGTGAATGTCAGACTGCCTCAGGTCACTGCAAAAAAGGTTACAGCGGATCGTGCTCTGATGTTGGTGTTCAACCTACTAAATATCACAGATGTCATCTTAAAAATTTCACCTCAAAATGTCTGCTAGATTAATACTGCAATTATCTTACAGGTAGAAGCCTACTGAAAGAAAAATTAAAACACAGTGAAGTAAGAAAATGTTTACCCTATTGTGTTGCATTTTTCTACAAATACTTTGGCTTTGCTAAACTTACAGTCAATACTAATGCAGAGTTCTGGCTTCTTCCTAATGCTCACTAAATGTGCTGACACCAATGTTGTTGTTAATTAACTAGCACAATAGAGGAGAAAAAAAGGTAGAACAATAAATACTTTTTTAAAAATTGCTATTATCCTCCTTGCCCGAACTGTTTTTCTCCATGTGGTTATCAACCCAGTAGTAAATTCAGCAGAGTGAGTGGAGTATATGGATAGGGATAGGTAGATATTAATGCATGTGTAAACAATTTAACAGAACTCTGTGACCATCACAGCTACATCTTCATTTGAAACCTTCAATGGTTTATCCTTTATCTTCTGATAGAAATACATTTCCCAGCTTTAATTTGCTGTTTAAGCCACAGTTAAATGAAGAAGTCATTTCTTAAGAATCAGTGAACATGACTCTTCCAAGATAATCAGTATAATCTGTCACAGAATGCAGTATTTAGGGAGGAGTGACTACAAAAGAAAACCTGGAAGTTAACCTTTGAAAATAGCTAAAGGCTATGTTCTCTGTGGGTATGAATGAACCACTTATGAAGCCTATGGCTCAGCATCACTGAGATTAGAGATGTGTATGTTTAGAAACTGTGGTACAAGAACCACTTGCTGCCATGCGGGCAGTTGTTAGTTACACATATTTATCCTATCTGAGTAAATGTCTTCAGACAGTGTAGGGGGTGGACTGCTGCAATAAGGTGAATGTGAAATAATGCCTCACAGGCAATGTGATATCTTACAGTGCAATTCCTAGAGGTCAGGCTTTGAAGTCAGAAGTCAGGTGTCCACTTCAAGGGATAGATGTTGCACAGCTAAGTTAGACGCCTTGTACATGGTGCATGTTGTCGAGGCTTCTGCATCCCACCCACCAGCACTGGGATGCCAGAACTCTCAAGGGGAAGCAAACACAAGTCCATCAGATAGACACACACCTCAGAACTATGTCTAAGCATCTTTGGAAGATGAGCATTTAGAAGGGGAAACCTATATATTTCATAAATAAGTAATCATATAAGTAATATATCTTTCACAAATTAAACAAATTCTGTCTTCACTGACTTAGGTCCATTCTCTCTACCATGAGATAGTTGTAAAACCTTAAACCTTGTACTAACTAAATCAAAGTAATAGAAAAATAGATCATCGTCATCTGTTCTTTTGCAAAAATCAGCCCTTAACTAAAATGTCTGAACTCATTAAGAGATGCTTTCATTCCTGAAGTGTTCGCTGAGAGAAGTATACCCTCTTTCAATCTTGGCTCTGCTCAACTGTGCATGTCAAACTCTGTTGTTTGAAGAGACTTAAGCAGTTCCTCCTTTTCTCTGATACTCACAATAACCCTCTCTCCAAGACTTTTGGCTTTAAATCTCTTCTTTCCTGATGGTAACTATTGTAAATGGTATTCCGTACGTGACCTGTTCAGCACTTTGCACAATTGCTCCCTGAAATCTCTCAGCTGATATGTCCCGAACTCATATTTGCCTTTTCCACTGTTCATTGCCACTCATGCCTCATAGTCATCCTGTGATTAATTAATACACAGATCTTTCTTTTTCCCTGTTTCTTTTGGTTGATAAGTTCTGATTTTGGTCCTGTAACTATTTCATGAGTCTGTTATTTAACCTTGCTCATCACTCAACACTTTTGTTGTTGTTATTGTTCCTAGCCCTGTGAAGACTAATGTACAGGTAGCAATCTCCTAACACAGATTTATAAGAAATTAGTTCACATCATTTTAGACAGTCTAGATAATGACAATTCTTAAATAGTTCTCAGAAAATATTTAATTATCAATGCACAATAAGCCTGTACATTTCCAAAGAAAAGAATAATTGAATAGTCATAAATAAAGTTATTCATCCATCTATCATTTCTTCTCTTCAGAACTGCCAACCAGACAGGGAACAGCATCAGGTAGCCTTTTTCCTATTTGGAAAACAGACAGTGATAAAAACGTGCCAAAGTGCTAATCTTGTGAAGATGCAAACCAGATCATTGCTGTGACTATAGGAATTTGATAGTTTTATGACCCGTGATTATAATTTCTTTTCATCTACCTACATGTGGCATTATTGAGACCACTGCGTTTATTCACAGTCTTGTGGGGCCCTCAAGGCAAGTAGTCACTGCACATGGAATACCTACACAGGGGGAAAAATCACACATGAGAAAAAAAAAATTAGAGAGATAAATAAAAAAAATAATATAAGGAAAACACTGAAAACTGGTGCACCATGGGACAAAAAGAAAAAGGGAACAATATTAATGATATATTTCCTAAACTTTCTGTTGCGCATCTTGGTCTTGTTCAAGGCATATGACCACCTAAGCTGAATGAAAAGAATGTTTTAGCATTCAAAGGCTCATCTTTCGTTAGGTGTGAGGGCAGATTGCTCAGCTGAGTCCACATAGGGAAATTCTGTTCCAGTCCAAAACTCTCCCTCTTTTTCACATGGGACCAAACCATGCTAGGAATTGTGCTAACAACTAAAGCACCTGAACCACTGCCTTCTCCTACTGCCACAGCTTTACAGACACACCCTAAGGAACTAGTTCTGTTCCCAGCTTTACTTCATATTCCTGCAAACTCAGGAGCAAATGGCTTCAGATCTCACTCTGTTCCGTTAAAACCTTGACGGTAGCAGTCTTGACCTCTGTAGGGTTGCATATTTCACATCTCAGTGCCTTAGCTGTAAAATGGAAAATACAATTTTAGTGTTTGAGGGGAAAAACAATATTAAAAGCCTTGAAAACGGAGGACAGCCATTTTCTGGGGAAAAAAAAAAAATAAAGTATGAAAAAGAAGAATTTCTTTTCTTCTGCTCTCCAAATGCTGTTTCTAGGTTAGTCATAAACCTTTGAGAGTGAGAAGTACATTTCTGCCATACCTATGTGAATAAGAAAAAATTATGGGATAAAACAATGAATAAATCTGTAGTACATTTGTTCATTTTTGTGTCTTGTCCTAGTTCTTTCTGTTCGTGCCTATGAGAATCTTATTTTTCATCTAAGGTTCATTTCTGAAATTTCAGAAGCCAAAGAGCAATTTGTAGGTGCTGCTTTAGAGAGGTTGAAGAAAAAGCCCATTTTGGTAGAAAATACATATTGGAGGTAACAGTTATCCTTTTCTTAGCTCTAGTTTCCATTTGCAGGTACTGACCATCTGTCCAAACACGCTGTTAGACTTCAAATATAAATAAAAATATTCTAATCAAACTCATTTTTATGTCAGCAATATAATCAAATTTTGAAAAGCTGGAGATATTGTAGAAGTATTAACCATCTCTTTGAAAGAGACTTGCTAGATTAATCTTTTATAAACATTGTGGTGTCTGGCTTAACAGACCTGTCTGGAACTGTTAAAGCATTGCCTCACATCAACCGGAGAACAATCAGCAACACCCGTGACAGTTTTACATTTTGAAAGCACATCTTGGACAAAGTCAGAAGCTGTTTGCTTTCAGATAAAAAGGCCCAAGACAGGAGATACTTGAGGGTGGCTCCTGAAGACTCCCGGGTTTGTCTCAAATCAACATGAGACAATCAGCAACACCTGTGACAGTTCCACATTTGAAAGCGCTTCTTGGACAGAGCCAGAAGATGTTTGCTTTCAAATGAAAAGTCCCAAGGCAGGAGATACTTGACGGTGGCTCCTGAATACACTTGCCTGGGAGCAAATATTTTTAGTTTGGTAGGGGAAGCTAGGAGGTGATAGCATTGCATTCTGTGAAGGCAGGACACAGTCTGGTACCTACCTGCTTCCTCTTATCTCTGCTGATTTTAATTTGCAAGGCCTGGCAGACAGGAACAAAGGAAATCGCTGCTGAGAACTTGGGTGCCAGAAACTGTCACTGCAAGAGTGGTCTGGGACCACTGGACTATAACTAAGGGAGCTTGTACACTCAGTTCAGTGTGTGGTCAACATCAGCTCACCATCACGCCTTGGACGACGACCCACCACGACCAAAGACCGGCAGCCCCTGACACCCAGACATCGCTGGACCTGAAGAGTGGTGAAATCTCTTTGCTCTACTGTTTAGCTCTCTCTCTCTCTGTGTCTACCTTACTCCTTTCCTATTCTGTCCTATCGCTATAGTCCCTCTATTTCTGATAATAAAACTATGTTTAGTTTATGGCATTTTACCTCGTTTGTGTGTTAATTTCGTCTCTTGGAATTGTTAAGAAACCTCACGCAACATCGGATCGTGACGAGACCTCAGATATATTTCCTCCTTCCCCCAGTTCATTCGCACACTTGGCAATCAATAGCCATGTCAGATGGAGCTTTGGGTAACACAGACCTTTCCCTTATAGCTTGCAATTCTAGAATGCCCAGATATTTTATATTAAAAAAATAATAATAATTGTAAAAATTAGAAAAATAGATTTCTAAACTGAAAAGAAATGAAGCACCTGGGGAAAAGGATAGAAGTCAAAATGTATATACCACTTCCTCCCCACTGACTGTAGCCTCCCATGTGGACGACCTCTTCTTGTACTTGGTTGCAGCTGACTGAGTAACTCTCTGTCAGCAAACTCTGCACAGTTCCTTTGGTACCAGGAAAATTCCTCCAATCAGTTCTGCATCTTGGTTTTTTATTCTCTATTTTTGTCTGTGATCTTGAAGAATCTATCAGAGCTCAATCCTGTAATCCTCTTCAGAGGATTCCTCCATGGCCTCTGAAACATATCCAAGCTTGGTACCTCCCTAAGGAATGGAACAACCTCCCTTGCCTATAGAGAGTTGCCCCTGGCCCCTGCATTTAAAATAAGATGATCATTGAGAGCAGAGAGCAATCTGTTATAAATATATGCCTATGATTTGACTTTCCTGAATGGCAAGCAGTTGTTCCTGCACTATTACAACTGCATCTGAACTGGCAATAGGAATAAGCTTTTGCATCTGACTCAGAAATCAGTTAATGAGATATTTTATGCTGGGTTTTCAGCAGCAAATGTGTTTGTCCCACAGTTCAAAACATTCCTTTAGCATGCTGAAATTCTGAATTCATGATCCAACTAATTTCCTCATAAAAGGAGGACTGTGCTGCACCCCCAGTACGTCCTGAAAGCAGACATTTAATTCTACCCCAACCCTAGCAAAAGGCTTGTTTTCAGTTTGTCTCCAGACTACCTGCAGAACTATCAGTGACAGACAGCCCCAGGACTCCCCTAAATAGCAGAAGAGAAAAAATTCCTCTAGAGGACAGTTTGGAGAAGGAACATGATTTATATGCTTGAATTACCTGTTGGTGGATCTTTTTTCTCCCCATTGACTATGTGCGGCTAGGGAGATAACCTTTCTAACTCAAATGTTGCATTTAGATGCCTGAAGTTCAGTTATGTGACTCATAAGATTGCTATAAGTGTAAACTTATATCATGGGAAATGCTGATTCCTTTAAACATCTATAATTTTCTAGGTTTTCAACAGATAAAAGATGTAACTGGATTTTGTTGTCTGTGATAAAAGCTAGATACCAGAGATCATCTAGTACATACCTCAACAAAAATCAATTTTCTTTTAATTAGCAAATTTTATTGCATTTTTCAGTTGAGGTTTCAATGCCCTTCCACAAAGAAGGAAAATAATTCAGATGCTAACTTTGTCTCTGCTATAAATCAGCCAGATGATCTCCAGAGCCATGTGTACAATCAAAACAAATGGTTTTTATGTTTCTGTATAAGAAGCCACATTGTTCCAGGACCCTTGGAGGAAGCTTTTGGAGATGGAAGGGACAGCGAACTGTTAATGTTCCCAATATAGTGTTTGATTAGAGCAATCATGAAGTGTTGAGCTCAGAGATGAACACCAAAATCTTCTCAGGAAAAGAAGGAAAATGAATGCTCCTATGTCCAAATAAAAATTCTCTCAGCTCTGGAGAAACCTTTAGATGCCTGTGAAAGCCCATCACGTATTTGCTTAAGCAACTCTCTGCCCAAAGCTTTCTGTGGCCTAGACTGGCAGCGCTCTGGGGCAAAGGAGTGGGTTCAGCTTTTAAAATAGATCCACACTTGATAAGAGTGGAAGTCAGGGAGAGAAGGCTCTGGCAGCCCCCAGGGAAGAAAAAACCCTGAAGAAACCTCTCTGCACATAGTAGCTAATAGTGGTGGTGAGCACTATGATATCAACAAAAGCAATGATTTTCACCCACCCAAAACAGAAAAGGTACATATGTTTCTGCTCAGTCACAGAAGTCTCTGAAGGTCTTGTTTTCGACTTCTTATTCCTCCTTTAATGACAAATTTCCACAACAACCTTAAGAGAATTAAAGTGTTTTTGTAGTGACTAGAGTAGCTGCATAATTGTGAAAAAATACACGTACTTCTTCTTCCTCGTTTTCTTAGTTCAAGTAGAGCGACTGAGTCACAGAGAGAAGAATACATGACAAAATCCTCAAAAAAAAAAAAAAAAAGAAGAGATAATTTTAGATATGACAAAACAAATAGATGACTCTTGGTGTTACATAACTTGGCTTTTTTATACTCCTGTGTCCCAGATACAGGTGCAATCCTGCCTACACATTCCCCGACAACAGACCAAGACTGAGGAACTGGCACCCTCTATCTCAGACATTTGATCCTCCCTCAAAAACATACAACAAAAAGCACAAGGAATGTCTAGTATTCGCATAGGCTCTCAAAGGAACAAACAACCGACAGAAAGATTAAACAGTAAATTCAATGAATATTTCCCTAAAGGAGTTAGAGCAAAAATACTGTCATTCTCCCCAGTTCAATCATAAGATTTATAACCATTTTGATATGGGAAAGGTGGCTTGCAAGGATCTCTTGTTTACCAATTTGCTTCTCCCTGTGGCTTAGTACACTTGGCCAACGTACTTCTGGTGAGGCCAGCAAAGCTATGTGGATTTATATGGCACAGAGATCTGGCTCCATTAGATTACTGTCTCCAAGGATGATTTCAGTCAGGAGGAACTGCAACAGAGCATTTGAAATGGCCATGCTAGGCAACTGAAGCCTAATAATTAGCTCAGAAATGGGAAGGTAAAAGGCGAGCTTCCTTCTCCCTGCATAAGTGACCTGTATTTCTGCCCCATGAGGAGAGATTTTGTTCCTTGAAGACTATCCTCTGTTCCAGCCTGTGGCTGCTTTTGTCCTAGAAAGATGCTTTAAGCATTTCAACACCTCGGCAAGAGTTAACACGCACACACACAACCTGCCAGTAGAATAACTCTGATGCTCTGCTACCTTGCTGAGTGAAGATATTCAAGAAGAAAAATAACCCATTCTCTGATTGTCAGTCACCCAGGGAAAGAGAGTGTGCAGAGGCTGCTGCTGTCCCTCCCTTTTTGCACCCTGGAGGAAGCCACTGGAGAGATGAAAACCACAGCTGTGTCATGCTCCAGAGCAAAATGGATGCTCACCGCTCTTCTCCTAACAGTCCTTCTTTAGTTCTGAGGCTGTTCAGCTGTCAGGTAACGGTATCTGTAATTTTCTGCATTAAATAAGCAGGAAGCTCCTGTTCCACCTGAATCATAGAATCATAGATTCATTAAGGTTGGAAAAGACCTCTAAGATCATCTGGTCCAACTGTCAACCCATCACCATTATGCCCAACCATGTCCGTAAGTGCCACATCTACATGCTTCTTGAACATTTCCAGGGACAGTGACTCCACCACCTCCCTGGGCAGGGTGTTCCAATGCCTGATTACTATTTCCTTTCAGGTAGTTGTAGAGAGCAATAAGGTCTCCCCTGAGCCTCCTCTTCTCCAGACTGAACAGCCCCAGTTCCCTCAGCCACCCCCATCAGCCTTGTGCTCCAGGCCCTTCACCAGCTTTGTTGTTCTTCTTTGGACACGCTCCAGGGCCTCGATGTCCTTCTTGTAGTGAGGGGCCCAGAACTGAACGCAGCACTCAAGGTGCGGACTCACCAGTGCTGAGTACAGGGGGATGATCACCTCCCTGGTCCTGCTGGCTACACTATTTCTAATACAAGCCAGGATGCCGTTGGCCTTCTTGGCCACCTAGGCACACCGCTGGCTCATGTTCAGCTGGCTGTTGACTAACACCCCCCAGGCGCTTTTCCTCTACACAGCTTCCCAGCCACTAGCCTAAGCCTGTAGCATTGCATGAGGTTGTTGTGACCAAAGTGCAGGATCCAACACTTGGTCTTGTTGAACCTCATGCAATTGGTCTTAGCCCATTGATCCAGCCTAGAACCTGGTTCCTAGCAGTGGGTCAACTCCTGTGAGAGAATCCAATGACTTCTACACTGTGGA
>VXAV01003819.1:53813-73463 GCA_013399715.1 Alectura lathami
AAAAAGGAATACTTCCACAAGATTTGTCTTCTGGTAACATCCTCACACAGCTTTAAACTCCATATTCAGCAGAGGGATCACTGTTCAAAGAATCATCTTCTGAATGTGTTCCAAGAATTCATAATCTTCTCTAGTCTATTCCCAAAGGAGAAAAACTGGCTGAAACTAACAGGTTATTTATTCTACTTTTCACAACGACTTAGGACCAAGTCCTTACAGCGCTAAATCACTCAGCACTGTTGTACCTTTCTTGCTCTGCAAGGTTTTAATGGATAGTCTCACACCACCATGAAGATCACACATTGCTTAGTTCTGAGATCCACAGGGATCACTTCAAAATGGTGGAAAAGGAGGCAGTACATTCATAATGAAGTTTGTTACAAGGATGACAATTTGAAGAGTTGCAGACTGCTTTCACTCTTGAAAAAGGCAGCTGAGTGCCCTGGCTTAGCCCTTCAGAGGAACCTGAAAACAGGAAGAAGGGGATATAGGTTTTAGGGCCTAGTTCCAATGTGAATTTTTATTAATGATCTATGAAACTTCATCAAGTGTTTTTCTTGTTGCTTCTTGAGTGTGTCACTGTGAGGCCCTGGGAAACCAAGCTGTGCAGCAGGGATGAGGGCCTCGCTCAGTCTCTTAACCCAGCCAAGAAAGCTATGTGAGCCAGTTGTTTCAGTAACTGCTTTCAGCAACAGCAGAGCTAGTTGAGCAGTAGCGCAGCGTGGCACCTGGCAACAGTCTCACCCTTGTAGTTGTCATCCATCCATTCGGCCTTGAGTGTTTTCTCTGAGTCCTGCAGCCAAAGTCCTACATCCACATTTCATCTTGACTAGTCAGTGTCCAGGATTTACCCTGTAACAAATACCGCCTGGCTTTTGGCCTGGACCCTCTGTCCCGTTACACCTTCTATGACTGCCCAAACCTTGACAACCAGTCTTTCCCCCCAGATCTTCCTAAAGCAAGAGTTGATTTTTCTAGCTCCCAGCCTTGGCTTGTCTTTACTACAACACCTGGCTGTCAGCCTCACCCTGAGTCTAGGCTGGCAATAACCATTTTGCGAAATTTCCTGTCCATCACTTTCCTGCCTCATGGCTACATCTACAGAAAGTCCTCTGTTCCCCTTACCATTAAGGATATTGTTTTCTCAAAACATGTCAAAGTCCCATGCAAACAAACTTCCATGCATCTGAATATCAAAAATGGTAGCCCAAGCACAACAATTCTGACTGTTTTCTGACTAGTAATAGTGTTACCCTCTTTCTCAGTGATTCAGCTTTTTCTACCCATAACTTCTGGTTGGCTTTAAAGAACATCTGGTCTGAAAAACAACAGGTGCCAATGAATACTCATCAGCATATCCCTATGACTAACATTATCAACTATTTAACCAACCCATGAATGCAGCACCACTCTCAGTCCTCTTCCTTTGCCTAATTTGCCAATAGAAAACACTTCATTTCAAATCAGTCTTTCCTCCATTATAACATGCTCAGCAAGATTCTGAGAACAGAGGGTAAGTCTCTTCTTACCCGTTTCCGCAAAATAGATATTTGTACCTGCAACTGCCATATACACCATCTCTGTATTCTGAAAAATAGGTTCTTCCAAACCTCGGTGTCAACTTAAGGATTAAAACTCTGGAATTTAAACTCTACTCATGTCTACACTGTAACATCTAATAACAAGAAAGATGAAGACTGCCCTAAGCTCCCAAATACTCTTGAAACGATGGGAAATTCCTTGCAAGTAGCATAGAAATCCTCTCTTTTGGAAATACAGAATCTCATCTCTAACAAGATAGCAACTATAAATTAGTGGTCAATGTCTAAATGCTTTCATCTTATCTGTTATAAATGCCTGGGTATGTTCACACAGTTCACTTTTTGAACAACTTTCTGCTTACATGTATCTGTTGGTTGGGTGTAAGTGGCTTCATACTCAAGCATTTTTTGACCCAGGGAATAACTCTGCAGAAGCCTTCTGAGCAGTCAGATTTTCTCCATTTACTGTGTACAGAGACCTACATGTTATTTAAGCTGATGAACATAGCCTGGATTATGCATTAAACTAGTGGCAACACATTTCATGAGTACTTGATGCTGCAGGTGGAATGATAGTACATCGGGATTTTCTTATAAAGTCCATGTCATAGATCGGGAGGAGGACACTAATGCATGATGTGTTATGGGCAGACTACGCAGTTTCACGGATCTACTGAGCCTGCTCTTTTGTATAGACAGATTTATGGGAGCCAACATGAAAGCAGCAGCTACTGCAGGCTGGAATCAGGAGTTTTACTGAGCTGCATTATATCTGAAGATTTGTTAACAGAATCTCATCATTCACAAACAACTCTTCCATGACCCCAAGGAGACCCACTTCATCTTGTTACTAAAATGAATGAATGAACTTCTTCTTCACAATGTTGGCAACATGATGCAAGATTCCAGAGAAACTGAGGAAAGGTGGGAACTAGGACAATGTAAGACATCCCTGGGGTTTGTGATTTGCCAGCCTGAAAACTGTGTCATCTGTGCAAAGATGACGTAAATTCTGTGAACCAAGTGTAAAACGCGCATCTGCCAGAGAGTGGGAGCAGAGATGAGTTGGGGAAGATTGCCTTTCACAAAGTTTTCTGTTTACACTCTTAAGTCCCCTGCTGAGAGCTACTCTGACGTTTCTCATGTCACTGTCTTTCTCTATTGACCAGAATATGCATTCACTACAGGTATTCTACTGTGTCATTTTAAATTACTTCTTATCTTTAACTTTAGAAGGTTGATTCTATTAATCAGAACAAAGGAGAATGTGACAGCTAGAAGGGGAACACGGGAAAAGTTGGAATATTTATTATAGCCATTTGGGTCTCAAGGTATCCCAGTCTTATTTAATATGTCAATGTGTTGAACACCAAGTGATTTTTTAATCGTCATCATTCAGCTCTGATATATAAATAGAGGCATCTATTAATTATACTAACAGATAATATACATGAAATTGCCTAGTTAGCCTCCAGTTATGAGAAAATGCATTATACTCCTCAGGGCTGCCCCAAGAGCACCATTGACTCGTCCTTGTGAAGACATGCCTGGCCCTCCAACTAACAGAGTGAAAGGAAAATATTCACTTCTCTCTAGAGAGAGCTCCTTCTGAGAGAGAGGAAAAATACCTTTCCATACCCTCAGAGTATAGCAGTCAGAGCAAATTAATAACCAGAACATTGGTACAGGAGAGGATTTTAACTGTTTATGATGTTATTTTCTGCACAGTGAATATAGGTGCTACTTCACATGCAGCAGTTGGAGCTGGAATCGTCTGTTAAGAGGTAATCCCAAAATGGGGTAGAAGCGTCACGGCAGGAGATTGTCTCTCTTCCAAGCCCTGGGGTCCAGTATGTCAGGAGCTAGTCCTCTGCTAGCTACAGAATTATCAAACTAGAGAATTTGATCCAGAATAAGATTCATTTAATGGCTCCATATTCTTTGATTTAAATGCTATGCTCTCCAAAGAGCTACAGTACTATGAAGTTAGACTAATTCAAGAAGCTGAACCACAGTCACTACCCATAGACATTTTCTGTGTTCTTGATGCATGGAGAAAATGCAGTAACAATTTAATCTAATCTGCATGAAACAGGACTAAACTGAGCCACCTGATTTTTTTCCGTGTAAAACATACACGTCAGCCATTGCTGCACTCTAGGTGGTGAATAGCTACTGCTTATGTAACAGTGAGTTCAATGTAAATCTGAGTCTGAAGAGCAGTGGGTCAGATCCCTCAGTGACATAAGTCAGTGCGTGTTGACTTGCTTCCGCTGAGCTCTGCCAGTTTCTGTTTGCATGCTTTCCATTTTTTTAGGCCTCTTCTAAGACTTCCTATAGGTAATTCCTGCTTAAAGTAGAACACAATTTCTTTTTGGAGAAAGCATTCAAACTCCTTGCAAGAAAAAAACTGAGCGGTGAAAAGAAGCTCATCCATTCCTAACTATTCTAATACTTAGTACAGCCTTACTATTCATTTTTAACACAGTTTCTCCAGAGCCAACATTGAAATTCAGTTTGTGGATCTCAAAGTATCTTCATCTGCTAGACTGGGAGCTGACTGTTACCAAATTTTTTTCCCTAAGGAACTAATTTCCAAAGCACTGCATTCACAGGTCACTCTTTCTCTGTCCTTAATGTGATGAGCAAAGTGATACAATGTTAAGTATAAAAAAGATACAATGTGTTTCTCAAACATTCATAAATAAATTTTGAAAGTAAATGTTTTCTGCAAGGGTCTATGCTAGTCTGGGTATCAGACAAAGAAATAGAAATCTATCAGTGGGTAGGCTTGGCTGTTCTGTTCTGCTGCTTAGTAAGATCTTTTCCTATAGAAAATAAAATTTTTGCATTGAGGTTACCACTTGAAATAGGCTTTTCAAAGTTAAATACTACCTGGCTTCACTGTCCTAGTAACAGAAGAAATGACAAGCAGAAATGATATTAATAATAAATATTCTCAAAAGTGAGATGCAGAACCTGAACGCAGAATGAGAAACAGCTTGCCACTTACTCAGTACACATATCTGTAGAAATCTAATCAAGATTGACTGTATCATATTTAGAGGTTGAGAGTGTCTCAGGTGGACTAGAGGTGGAAAAACGATAACAAGGTATTCCTTGTGTAATCCTAGACAAGGATAAGAAAATGAATCATTAAGATACCACTGCTCAAAAAGTAACTGAAGAAAATGTCAAAATAGCAATACAGAGGAGCTCCATATGAAAAAATAAAATGTTTTTCCTCCTAATAATCCCTGAAGTCATCTTTTTTTTGTGTGTGTTCAGCATGAAGTATTGAAGTGCTAAAGAACTGAAAACTGAATTCTGAGGGAGTTCATTGTTTACTGATTTGCCCTAAGAAATATGTCTTCATACTTTCAGCACATCCTTGCCTACAATGATGATAACACTGTCTGTAGATATCTTTTTGTCTCTCGATAGTCTCTTTTTGTCCATCCTTTATACAGCCACAGAGCCATTTCTGTGCTTAACTAACCCACAGATCAGTATCATAAAATGCGGAACTCCACAAGAATCCCTGCATGCAACTTTTAGAGGTTCACAGAGAGAAATAAGGGCAGTGAGATTAGTTTCTTGCACTACAACAGATTCCCAGACATTAGAATGGTAAATGTTACTCTGTACTCCTCCAGTTACAATTTCCGTAACTGGTTACTGTCAGAGAGAATGAATACATGAGGAGGTGATGTGACCAGTGGTGATTTTACAGCTTTTCTTCAGAGTTTGTCTTCTCCAAAAATGATCACTGCTCCGTTTTCCTAAGGACTCGGAATGATACCAAAACTGTCGTTAAATTTTCGCTTGTTCAGACAGGGTAGCAATCAGCAAAGTGGCACAACACTATTAAACAACAGGCATTCCCCAAGCCAAATTAACCAACCTCACATTTCCTTTTGCATGCTGTGCATTCTAATACACCATGTCATAAATTTACTACAGCACCACAAACTTAATTCATTTATGTATGTATGTGCACAGCCGTTCCCCCCCCCCCACTACATCTTTTTACCATCCAGATCAGGTGCCTGACAAGTACGTTCTTATTACGGGAAACTGACTACTGTAGCTGTAGTTATAACCAGCTCCAGCTTGAATCAGATGAATTGCAGACTTCCTTCAACCACTACCAGCTTCTCAGTAATTGCTGTATCCAGCATCATTATCATTTCCCGTTCCAGGATAGGCCTACCGCAATCACTGACAGTTTCTTTCACTACTTTGCTGAACCAGTCCCAGACCTTCTCCATCACCTATATTTTCACAGAATAACATCTCACACAGAATGCAAGTAACCAATCTCACTTTGCCACCATCTCATCTTTCCACCATCATTTTCTAATTTGCAAGCAAATACACTTTCACTGTCTCCCATGCTGCCCTTCATGCATGAGAGAAGCTCCTCACGAACACCAAAAGCATTCTCAGGCAGGATGCATTCAAACAAGCTCATCTACAGACAGACCTGCCATTTTGGGACACTGTGCTTGGCGAGTGACTCCTGCTTTGCTTTATTCCTTGTCTCTTGCCTCTAGGCTTATACAGGATCTCATAAAGAGATAACGTACCTATCAACATGCCCGGTTTTTGGGCACCCTTAAGGCTATATTTGCAAGTTTCTTTCCACTGAATTTGATGCCTTTGACCTATAACAATAAATGTCTCAAAGTGGATTTCAAGAAAAGAAATGATACATACCAACAGCAATTTTGTTAAATTGCATGGAACTTTGCCAGACTTTGGAAAATCTGCAACATCTGGAAGCAGGCTGGAATATATAACTGCAACCAGGGAGATATTGTCAGTTTACTATCCTGGAAAAGTTTACTGTCCTGGAAAATTGTTACATGTACAAGACACATGCCAAGTTAATATTGTAATGATTTTATGGCTTGGAACTTTGCTAGCACTTGTAGCCAGAGGGCTGTATCCTCAGATGGTATAGAAAAAGTAAATGTGGAGGAAATCACAGACTTATCAGGAACAGACTTTTAAACATGAAACAACTGGCCTGAGAATAAGCCTGCTGTTGTAAACCTTCTCTCACAAAAATGGACTCAGTGATTTTGAGTGATCATGAACACAGCAGATGAATAAAATCTAACCAATTTAGAAGAAGAGAGATGCATAAAATCTCATAAAGCTATCCAAGAAAATTTCTTCATAACATAGAAGACAATTACTCTTCACTGGTATGAAACTATTCTGCTTTAAACTGTTAGGATCATCAGAGCCTACTCTATTCAGCGATAAGAGAAATGTCCATATCTCTTATATCCTAGTTGCAGCCGTACTGGAGGAGGTAGCACGGTAGCTGGAGTGGATAAGTGAAGGGCAGACATTGTTTTAGGTAGTGCTTAAGGTACTTTCCTGTACAGTTCTGTAGTCTGCTTTTCACTTAACGGCTCTTTTACTTTTCACCAAAACTGCTGCCAGTGTTTGTCCTTTATTCTTATTATGTTCTTCTCAGGCTGTTATCCTCTTGGCCTCACACCTGCAAACCTTGATATTATTCTTGTGTCTGATTTCTCATGGGAAGAAATTGCCACCAGGGTGAGAATCACTCGTTTCTCCCCACTTCAGTTTTTCCTATCCCTTCTTTTGTAGCTTTTGGTTTAAACCACACACACACACAAAAATCATTCAACAATATACGTCCAAGATCAGTGTGCAAAAGCTGTGCCTGAATGGAGTGTTCTCCATTCAGAGGAAATAGCATCGTAAGCAGGAGCGGGTAGTTTGAGCAGGTATATTAAAATGCATACTGTGCAAAAAAAAAAAAAAAAAAAAAAAAAAAAAAAAAAGAAAAAAAAACACAACATGGTGGAAAACCTTCCTTATCATTAGCATGATGTGGAGAGGACACAAGAAGAGTGTACTTGTGCTGCAGGTTCTGTTGTACCCCTTCACGGACAGCCATGGGTGAGATCTTTCACTTTCTACATTTTCATTTTTCCTTTCTCCCAAAGATAATTCTAGAGTAGATGGATGCCATCAGCCACACCCTATGAATGAAACTTCAAGCTATAAAGTCTGTCTCAGCATCCTTTATGCAAACAACACTGTATGACCAATGCTATCTTTCACCTAGGGCAGCGTAAACCTGCCGTCAGTTCCAAGCTTGATGCTGACATAACCTGTAACTTTTTACAAGTTATTTCAACCCACGTGCAGCCGCCCAGCAGCAGCGATGTAGCCGTGGGGGCTAAGCTGCGAGCCTGTGCCTCATGTCCATTCCCACCATCGGAGAAACTCATGGCACCGCACAGCAGTGGCCTTGGTGAACTGCAGCCACCCTCCACAAACACCTCTATCTCTGCATGTGTAAACACTCCTGGTACATATGCTGGCTTCTTCTATAGCCATATCTGGTATAGAGATAATCCATGAAAACTGCTTCCTCCATTAATACCTAAAGGAGTGAGGGGAAGAGGCTGTGCTTTATTTCCTCAGTATCTCCATTGCTCACTCATAAGGCACCCTGTGATATGGACCCTGTGTGTCACCACGTAAGTGGGCAGACTCTTTTAGAGGCTTACATGCAATTATGGCACAAATTGCATCAACAAAGTATGTCATTGATGACATGTCTGGACAGACATTACAGCTATGTCTAAACCTGTAAGATGAACAGTTCCAAGGGAAAGTCCTTAGCAGTGGAAATAATAATCTGTACTATTAATTTGCAGTATTAAATTATCCTGGCACGGTTTTGGCCATACCAGATGGCTTTAGCAATCTCCAAAATACTGTCTGGGAGAGTTAGAGAATTAGCACAGGCTAGAGGCAGCCCCAGCAGGCAGTTCACATGTGGCCTCTGTTTTGTAGGATCAGGGAGTTCGACAATACATTTCTAGACGGTTCTGTAACAGTAGGTCTCACTGCTACTGGGTGAAAAAAAAAACTGCAGAATGAAGTGGCAGTACGTAGTCCAATTAGTTATGCTTATACAAGGTATTTCATTTCCAGAGATCCCTTTCCCCATTCCAAAGGCTAAGACTTTACTAGAAAAATCAATAATGCATGAAAAATCTGCCCGGTATGATTAGTTTTAAATGTCAAAGCTTTCCTGCCTGAAGTGAGGTTTCAGAATCCATATTCAGTCTCTTTAGCAGATGCGTTTTGAGCTTCTATTTCTGTTAACCACCTGAAGCTCCCAAGCACTGGAGTTTTTGAGAGCTTACCGCTTCTGAAAACCAGGCATTTCAGTCAGCTCCTGAAAAATTGATCTAGAAGCAGAAGAAAGTAAAGCACTTTGATTTTCTAAGAGTCAGAATGAAGGAAACTCTCCTTCAAAGAAAAGGTGTGACTGAAAAGCC
This sequence comes from Alectura lathami, assembly GCA_013399715.1. Classification (NCBI taxonomy): domain Eukaryota; kingdom Metazoa; phylum Chordata; class Aves; order Galliformes; family Megapodiidae; genus Alectura; species Alectura lathami. The sequence continues at coordinate 62,695 of VXAV01003819.1, forward strand.
AATGCAGTGTGAACATCTTGAAGGCAAACCTAACCACAGAGTAATAAAAATAGATGCCCATCCACTGAGATTTATTGGTGTCAAAGATGAAATATTTCATTCACATACTGAAGGAATAATTAACAAGCAGTAAAAAAGAAGCAAAGGTTTTGTAGAAGTGATTCTTCCTGCTGGTTTTGAAATAATCTGAAAGTGTTTGAAGTTATGTGCTTGCGTGACTTTGTAATGCCATGCCAGGCTGATTAAATAAGTTCATCGAATCATCACAGATCCAATAGAAATTTTCTTAAGTAACCTCAAAAATTTCAAAATAAAAATGCCTTCAAAGGAATAGAATGTGTTAAAGAGAAAGTTCAGCCTTCAAAACAGGGCTTGCATAAAGCCAGAAAACACTCACAATGCTGAATGGAAAAGACAAGCAGAATTTTTTCAGAGACTGCAACAGCGAACGCTGTGGAGCAGCTGAAAACAGCTCAGTACATAAGTTGTCTTACAGGTTAATTATATGCTATGGACTTAGACTTGAACTGATTTTCCTGTTTGCGTTACATTTGTGTATTTATGCTCGATATAGAATCAAAGCCATCTCTATTCCCCTCTGCAACAACTAGCTGAAGTTATATTCAGAATAACAGAATATTTGTCTGACTGCTGTTACCATAGCTAAGAACCAAAATGCACTTAGCTTGTGAAGGGACCTAGTAGTGGTAGTATAGACACACGACACAAACCACATGATTTTTCTGCTGTCTCTTAATATTCTCCAGGAGACTCTTTCATTGCCATTCACTCAGACTAGTACCTTGTTCTTTAAACCTCACTTGCTGCACAGCACTGTGAGGAAGGGTCAAACTCTGTTCAACGTATGTAAGAATAAGAGGCCTTTGTGGGCACAATGGAAGAGCTGAGCTTTCACAAGAGATGTGAAGGAAGAAGATGGTTAATGCAAGAAATGTAGTGTCAGCTCTCATCTGAGAGATGAAGAGCATTATGATTCTATGATTTTACAAATTACTAGCAATAGCTTTCATCCTTCTCTCATTGACTAAAATGAGAATCTAGGTTTAACAAATATATTCCAAGGACAACTAAAAAACAAAAAAGGTTCTTTTGGGAGATTTCACATACATGAGTTTCTCAAAGTTAAAAACAGTGGGGATTTTTAAAACTGTTTAAATTCATTTTAAATGTTTATATTGTGAAAGGAAGATTCCATTCTGTGCAGTTTTCTATTGCAGCTGCCATTATGAAATGTCAGTAATAGATATTTCTTGGTTTCTCTTCTTGCTTTCCCACTTCAGTATAAAATTTTATACTAAACTGATTTTTTTTTCTGTGATAATAGCATCATAACTTGTTATCAGTGACACTGAGCAGCCATCAGAGGCTGTAGAATGAGCCACATTTTGCCAGTTAATGTTCAGCCTAAATCCTAATGATGTCTTAAAACTTATGAGTTTGATCTACTTGCTTGTACTGTAACCTGCAAGAATGACTCTCTTTAACTAAATGCTGTTACGTTGTGTTACAAAGCCCTGTGCAAATCTTTGCCTTTCTGAATCATGTTGCAATAAGTATAGGTTTCCTTCCTTGTGCGCTGATGTACAGGAGTTATGCTGCTGCACAACAGCAAACTAACACTTGTGCTATCTTCCATTTTACTTCATGGAGCTGAACATTGTCATAGAAAGGCTGAGGGTAGAGAAAGCGAGAATGAAGATGTGAACTCAATTCACCAACACGCTGACAGGACAAGAGTCCCTCAGTACACAGCCTTTTTCCTTTTTTGAAGTGCTGAAATAGAAGTCGCTGTCAGTCCTGCAGTATTTCTGTGAGCAGGACTCCCCTTATGATATAAAGATTGTGGGTATTGAATGACTGCAAGATGACATAAGCTGAATTAAAAGTGCATTTGGTCCCTGCAGTGTGTTTTAGTCTACTTTTATTTCCCTGCATCCAACAACAATTCACCCAGCCTCAATTTCCATTTAATTAGACAATCTGCTGTTTTCCAGGGTCTTGAAGCTTGGCTTTCTGCTTTAAAAGGACTGTGCTACAACTGGATAATAGTCAACTGATCTGGAGCAAAATTTTACAAAGTGGCAGTTTAAAATAAGCCTGGAAACTTCACGTTACAGGACTTCATAGGAGCAGAAGCTGCTGGATGCTCAGCAGTCTGTAAGAACCTTCACACCATCAGGTCAGTGTCACAAATATGCACTTTGCAATCCACTTTTAAGGCCCTTGTATCCTAGTTCAAGCCATCTCTTCTTACTCCCATAAAGATACACAATAGTTCTGCAGAAAGTAAGGCCCTAAGGATTAAAAGATATTACTTTACCAAAAGTGCATTAGAAAATTCAGCCCCAGAGATTATTTCATCTTAGCTCAGAAGATTCTTGGAATATGGCTGGAAAAGGTAGGCATTATTATTTTTCAATCTATAAAATTTAACTCCTAAAAACTTCAGTTACACTGGAAAAGACACCGAATTTAGTGCCTTCTGCAATACAAAACACAAATCTGCTAAAGGAGAGAAGTCAAGAGATTTTAAAGTTGCTCAGTCCAGTTTTCATTTTCTATGTTGTCACTTTCCCAGACCAGAAAAAGCCTTGTACAGACATAAAGACAGATAAACCAGAGGCAGCCTCTCTGCACTAACCTTCCAACAGCCTGAACTAGTATAGTTAGCAAAAGTATGAAAGGAAGGGGATGACTCCTGCTGTTTTGGGACTAGCTGAGCAAATAGAGACTCTTGGCTACTACACTTGGCTATGAGGAGGGATTACAGAGCCAGGCTATTATTTCTAGGGAAGAGCACTGGCTTCTTCCAGTCACCTTCTGAAATAGCTAATGGCTGGCAGATGCTTGATTCCTAGCAGCATGGAGGCTTCCCTCTGTGTTTTCATTGTGCTGTGCAGAAATGACAGAGTTGGCAGAAGTATGCTCAGGAGAATATGCTCCAGCTCGCTGGTTTGTAGTTGGATGTGGTGAGGTATGTTGAAGGAGCTCAGTAGTGGCCTCACTAGGAGAATGTTCAATACCATGTATACAGAAGTGAAAGCCTTACATTCATCCCTGGGCTCAGGAAACTGCATCCTCTGGGTGGTAATGATTGGTCTCCTTCAGGGGAAACTTCATTGCTCTCTACAACTGCCTGAAAGGAGGTTGTGGTGAGGTGGGGGTCACCCTCTTATCCCAGGTAACAGTGATAGGATGAGGGGTAAAAGCCTCAAGCTGCACCAAGGGGAGGATCAGGTTGGATATCAGGAAAAATTTATTCTCTGAGAGAGTGGTCAGGCAGTGGTACAGGCTGCCCAGGGGGGTGGTGGATCCTCTGTCCCTGGAGGTGTTGAAGAAACGTGTAGATGTGGCACTCAGGGACATAGTTTATCGGGCATAGTGGTGATGAGTAGACTGTTGGACTAGATAATCTTAGAGGTCATTTCCAACCTTACTGGTTCTATGATTCTGTGATTGTTTCTTTCCATGCCATGGCGTGCAAGGAAGGAAAGTGGTCTTGTCATGCGCATCCTCCTACCTCAGAGGGAAAACAGTATGGTAAGAACACTCTTATTCCCTCTTTTCCATGACAGTATTTGAATGAAAGTCAAAAAACAGTTTATTTGAAAAACCAAACTGTCTATTTTTGTATTCTTATTGTGCTGAGAAGATATGCAGCCTGTTGCTAAGGTGGTCTGATTTATTCAGTCCCCAAACCACAGTTTACATGGAGTCAACATTGTTGAATGTAGGCTTCAGCCTCACTGACATTCATTGGTTCCACTGTGGTCTCAGTTGACCTCAGGATTTCAGATAATAGCTTCAGTGTCTGGCCAATAAGCAGTGCTTACGTGAAGCTAAGCAACACCGCTTTAATATTTATGTTGACAGACAGATTCACTCCAACAAACATTTTTTTTTTCAGAAAGATTTTATGACATCCACTAGGGAACGTGTGCAACTTCCTTGCGGGGAAATTCCCTCTCTTGTACTGGAGTAAAAGCTGATGGAGAGATTCCAAGTCGTAAATTGTCTTTGTGTCCCTATAATCATTGTAAAATCTTCTTAATTTCATTTAATAAGTTATTTAACTTTTTGATTGTATCAGCTACAAGACAGTCATCTTATAAAAAGAAAGATCCACATCAGTGAAGCTTCTTGCAAAACACGTGCTATTCTGTGGTACTGTGTACTGTCATTTGCATGATGGAGTTACACTCCAGCACCCACCCATCACCACAGGAACAGCATGGAGCTGTGTCAGGGGAGGGTGAGGCAGGGGGGTAGGAAAAGGTTCTGCACCAGAGGGTGGTGGGCATGAAACAGACTCCCCAAGGCAGTGGGCACGGCCCTGAGCTGCTGGAGCTCAAGGAGCGTTTAGACACTGCCCTCAGACATGGGTTCTGGATTTTGGGTGGTCCTGTGTGGAACCAAGAGCTGGACTCGGTGATCCTTGTAGGTCCCAACTCAGGATACTCTATTGTTCTTTGATTCCATGAATAGATGTTGAAACACTCTTATTTTCATTATTTCCAATGTCCTTCTGTTTGCTTATAAATCATTGCTCTATGAAAAGTGATATAATGTCAACAGGCGGTTTTGGCAACCCATTAAGCATACCCAGGAGAAGCAACTTTTGTCATTGAACCTGTAATAAAACTGCAAAAATCTACTGAACAAAACTTATTTCCACTATTTTGTTTTATTCTCTTCATATAACAAACATAGCTCTCCTTCAAAATTCAGGTGTAAATGAAGTGCTAGATCATCCAGACAAGCCTCTTCTAAATCTCTTGTTTGTTTAGTTAACCCAGGCATACATGCGCTTGGGATGAGCAACTTGTATTTAACAAAAAGTTGTTTGTGTTTGACTAAACCATGTTGTCTGGGAAAACAGAGAAAAATCACATGCTGGTTAATCCAACGTCACTGGGACTTTTCTACTTTCCTTTGTCACCGGAGTTATCTTACTCTATTTCTGGTCCTATTATTCTTCTCCCACTGAAGATCCCTTTTAGTGCTGGTTTTCTCCTTCCCATGAAGGCGTTTGTACACTCCAATGAAGCCACCATTCAGTCTTTTTCTTCAAATAGATTGAGCTGTGTATTTCACTCAACCTGTAATACTTCCTTATTTCATAGAATCAGAGAACAGCTGAGGTGGGAAGGCACCTCTGGAGATCACCCAGCCCAACCCCAGCTCAAAGCAGGTTCACACAGAGCAGGATTCTTAAAACCGTGTCTAGCCAGGTTTTGAATAAAATTAAAATAGTAGATAAACACTTACTATGGGAGGTTTTATTTTCTTTTTGTTTTCTTTCTCCATAAATTTAAACTGGTTCTGCAGGATAACCCTTTGTGCTTCTCTTGTGAGCACAATAATTTGTGGCAAGAGTTATTTCTGTTTAATGTTATTCTGACAAGAAGAAAATAGAGCATTAAAAAAAATCCGGTATCATCATGTCATGTGGTAATTATAACAGTAAAACTCACAATCAGGCAATGAAACACAGGGGTTTTCTTTGCTTAAGAGACGACAGCTATATATTTTCTGACTTGACTTGTAAAAAATGAATTGACTAAAAAAAAAAAAACATTCTATCAGCCAAGTCTGAGAGCACTGTAAATACGTAAAGAATGCATATGTGTAGGGTACGTATAGAAGCACTGGGTATGTGTACCTCTGTTTTTAGAGGCAAAATGATATTGCCTCTACACTAGCTATGAATTTGAAAGATAAAACACAGAGAGCAGATTTCTGTTCTTCACAAAAGGGGNGTAGGACTCACCTCAGCCAACCTTTCTTGTCTCCAAGTTAGATTTTTTGTCATAGGTTGCCATTCAGTCCACCTCTACTGTCACTGGAGAAAGATGAACTGGTTCAGAAGCAGCTTCTTTCCATTTATCTTAGACATCAAGCCTCAATTAAATGAGTGGGGCTCTGGAGATTCCTGCCTTTCTTTTCATTGACTGAAAGCAGCCTAAAAGGCTGCTTGTTTTGAATGGTAATTTATACATAGGTAGTGTTAAATTAGATGAATTGTACACTCAGGTTACAAACCTGTAAGATGACGTTACGATCCTGTCTCATTAAGCTTCCATGTCACTGTGCTTGGCAGAGATCAAAAATGCAGGCATAAAGATCATGATTCTTTCCTGATTTAAGTCAGTGAAAGATTTGAGGTGATAGCAATCTTTGCATCTATTTTTGAAGATGTTCCTAGAGATCAGCCACTTGAAGGAAAGGAAGGAAGGGAAGGAAGGGAGGGAAGGGAAGGAAGGGAGGGAAATCTGTTGATATTCAGTCTGCTTTTCCATGGTCTTAATTTCATTCCCATTTTGGCAAAAATTATTTAAAATGAAGATGAGTTAAAATGACATTGGAGACCTAGCATTAAATCAGTAATTTTATCTCCTGGTTTCTGCTGGGACAGAGTTGCTTTTCTTTATTTATTCTATTATTCTTGTTTGTTTGTTTATTTTGGTTGCTGCTGAGCAGTGCTGTACAGAGCCAATCATGTTTCAGCTCCTTGTGCTGTCCTTCCAGCTAGGAGTCTGGGTGTCACAAGGAGCTGGGAGGGGACACAACCAGGACAGCTGACCCAAAACGGCCAAAGGGATACTCCATACCATATGGCACCCTGTGTGAACAACCTGTAAAGTTGTGAGGAGTTGGCTGGGGTGGTCGGCCACTGCTTGATGACTGGCTGGGCACTGGTCAGTGGATGGTGAGCAGTTGCATCATGCAACACTTGTTTTGTAAATACACACATATACATTATTATCACTACAATTATTTTTTGCTTCCTTTTTTCGTCTTAGTAAATAGTTTTTATCTCAGCTTATTAGTTCTACATATTTTTCCTGTTCCTCTCTCTGAGCAAATGGCTGTGTGGTGCATAGCTGCCTGCTGGTTTAAACTAAAACATTTTAGCTGTTTTCTGAATGTTTTGCTTTTTTGAATATTCTTTAACAACTATGATGTTTGTCAAGAGCTGGGCATTAAAATCTGCTCATTAATAGAACCTTCATCTCAAACTTGACACACTTTTGCTAACCAAGCTGAATGTATTTATGTATGTTCACATAAGAATTTATGTAACTAAATCTAGTTCAAAATCTTAATACTTTACATTCTAACCAGATTTTCTCTAGAAATGAAGCATACATGATCAGACTTCATACATACATATCCATTTTCCACTCTCTGATGCTCTTTAATAACTTCTGAGCCCTCTAGTTTCAACCAAATCTGACAGATGTTCAAGCACATTATAGTGCTACAGGTTTCACCACATTCAGGTGAGATAAAGCTCCTATCATTGCCCTCATTAAATAAAATGTGACAGCAAGAATTCAAACCTTTATAAAGACAGTGGAAGTTTGCATAGGTGAAAAACACTGCTAGTACTCTGAGCACAGGAAAATGGTCTTTTACACTCATATTTTCAGAACCACAAAATCTAATCAAGGATGTCATCCATTCCGTTGCTCATGGAACAACTTGGTATTGCATTAGAAAATTATTTTCTACGTGTTAATATGGGATTACTTCTCTCTCTTTTTTTTTTTTTTCTATAATGATATAAGCTAATCGGAAAAAGTCAAAATTAGAATTGAATTTGAGATGGACAAATAGGCAGTTTTCAATCTTTCTGTTTCAACTAGCCTTGTACCCCGTTATATTTGAACATAAATCTGGGTTCTCTAGGGAAAAAGAACATCTGCTGTCACAGATGTAATATGTATCCAGTACCGTACCGCCATGTCCAAACACCGTGACTCACTGTAGGAGTTTCATGTTCCATGAACAAAATAATTTACACTATTAAAGGCAAATTAGTGAGTATGGGAAAGGCCGACTGATGGCGTTTTATTTTGCATAAACACAAAAATGATCCCAAATTCATTTACTTTTAAGTTGCTTCTAAAAATGTCTAAGTTCAGCAGTGTAATCAGAAGTTGGAATGGTAAAATTATGTCTGTTGGAAGGCATCTGTAAGAGATCCAGTATACCCCACCCTGGCTCAAAGCAAGTTCAGCTTCAAAGTGGAGTTATATGATTCCAGTCCCTTTTTGAAAATGTCCACAAATCACAGAATCATGGAATCATAAAGGTTGGAAAAGACCTCTAAGATCGTCTAGTCCAACGTCAAACCATTACCACCATGCCCACTAAACCACATCCCTAAGTGCCACATCTACACGTTTCTTGAACACCTCCAGGGATGGAGACACCACCACCTCCCTGGGCAGCCTGTTCCACTGCCTGACCACTCTCTCAGAGAAGTTTTTTCTAACATCCAACCTGAACCTCCCCTGGTGCAGCTTCAGGCCCTTACCTCTCATCCTATCACTGAATATCCTCACAGGATCACTGGTTCCCTGTTGCAGAGCATAACCACCCTTATGATGAACATTTTTTCTCTTGTGTCCAGGTGGCATTTCCCCTGCTTTGTCATCTCCTGTCTTGTTTGCTGTCCTTGCACCATGCACCACTATGAGGACTCCAATCCTGCTTTCTCCCACGTACAGCAATAAGGCCCCTGTCCCCTCCTCTTAAGAGGCTCCCAGTCCTGAAGCCTTTCTTTAGATGGCAAGTGATCTGGCTCTGATCATAGGGGTCCCAAAGTCCTCCAGTTATATCTTACATGTGCTGGGTAGAGTGGAAGATCAATTCCCCAGACCTGCTGGCTCCATCTTGCTGCTGCAGTCCCATACAGGATAAGCCTTCAGTGCTGCTACCTCTGCTTCCAGTAAACTGGTCCAGTGAAGAATGAGTAAATGTTTACCCATCCAGACTACCATACCCTAAGGCATTATAATACAATAACATTAAGATCCAAAAGCCCAGAATTAGAACAATTTTCTTCAGTCCAGTGCAGTCATATGAGTATTTGCCTTTTTTAAAAAAAGAAAAACATACGACAAACTGCTGTTTGATTTATGCATTCATCCAAGCTAGCCATAATCACCTAGGAGACAGATAAATAAACACAGCTTTCACACTTGGATAGTCTAGACTAGAAACCACAGACCTCACACTGAAGTGTGAGACAAGAGTCTCATAAATAACAGTAAAATGTGACTCTTTTTTTTTAATTGTGTTTCAATCAGCTTTTGACCAACAGCAAAACTTCCCAAGATAAAACAGTGCATGTGAAATAAAACCTCGGGCCAATAAAAAATGCTAAATTCCTTTTGATATAGAACTGGAATTCTCCAAGGATATTATAAGTACTACAATGTAGAACTAGAGAACAAAGTGTGTGAAATGTTTCTGTTTCACCCTACTTTGTGTTCTAGGCTCCAGCATGGTTTGTGGGTTTTGTGGGTGGTTACCCCTGGCTGCAGAGCTGCATTGAAGCACCTGGGTGCCCCTAGTACACCTCCTGTTCTGTTTGCATTCTCCTCTTCACCTTACCATGTGCCTCAGGTGTCTTCCAGTAGTCACATACCTACAGCTTCTCCTTCAGATGGACAGTTCAGGTGTAGCAGCTGAGCCAGCACAGGGCCAAAGGCAGAGGGTTACCAAATCCTATCACTATCAAGGCATGAAATACCATCAGGCAGGAGACCCTTGGCCTGATGACACTCGTGGCAAGCCAAGCACAGCCCCATCAGCTATGGCATCCTCTGGAAAGAGACATAATCCCTCCTCTGTAACATTTTGGGACCTGCCTTCTCCTTTGTGCCCAGCCCCTGGAGGTGCTCACGGCCTTGAACATGTGAAGGATTTTGTTCTGTGGCTCACTCTGCTGGAAAAGTCAAGGGACCTGTAACGTTTCAGGTCAATTCATTTTTTTTTTCCTAGTAAACCTTCAGACTACAGCCATGAAGTAAGAAGCAGGTGACAGAGTTTCTCCCTCTGTTACTGAAAACAACAGATGACAAGTTTTATAATCACACACAACAAGGCAATGCACAGCACTTCACAGAGGTGGTATCCACAAGAAAGAACGCTGTAATAGAAATGTAATTAATTTGAAGCCTTTTGTATTCAATACCACAAGACTAGATTGACTCTAACAAAACAGATCAATAATATTAATATTCCATTAAATAATTATGCCAATTAGAAGTGCATTTTTAATTTCCAGTGTAGTTTTGCCATCCTCCAAAGCAGGATGAATGGCTCCCTCTAGGAAAGAGGGCCTCAGAAAATAGAAATTTGAGTCAGAAATCTCCAGGAATCTCCCTAAAATTAACTTTATTAGCATTAGAGTCTCTAATGTGAGGAGATATAGATTAACAGTTTGGTAGCATGGTTTCTAAGTATTTGCACTTACAACAGGGTTTCCAATGAAAGAAAAGAAATAAACTCATCTGCCATCTAAGTTCAAAAACCGATTGTGGTAACATGAATTTTTTTTCTAATTAACGTGGTCTAGTCCAATCTAATTCTTTGTTCATACGGTGGGAGGTAGAAAAGGGGAAATGTTTTTTATGAGCCGCTCTCCTACTTCGCAATGGACAACTCTGACAGCAGTCAGACTAGATCTCTAAGTGAAGAGGCTGTGGATGTACGATTTTAAATGGATATCCANCTCCACAAAGGGAATTCTTCGTTGGCTTTCTTCAACCAAATTTGGCCCCTGACTACCTGAACTCCAGAATTCAAATTGTAACACTGATGCTCCTAATTGCATGCTCTGTGCTGCCCTTCACATGTTAAAATTTACAGCATGCCAATGAGGCATAGATAGGAGGTGGACAGACTGAAGTGCAGGATCGGCTGGAGGGAGCCGGGTGATGACTGTGGAAGGA
>VXAV01003819.1:73495-87685 GCA_013399715.1 Alectura lathami
AAACAACGATTACCAAACCAAGGGCTCAGATTGCAGCTACTCCAGTGTTATGCTTTGCTAGAAGTGGGTCTGGCTGAAAGAGGACATGGCTGAAGCAAATACTTTGATATGCCATGCTTGGACTTGAAACACTCAGGTGCATTGCCTCAAAGAGGCTGATAACGAGTGACAGCTAGGCATGGGAAACAGAATTTTTTTTTTTTTTTTTACACCATACTTTCCGATTGTTTCTTAACGTACTTACCTCAGAAAACAGTCCATTTAAGAAAACACAGAAATATTTAATTTCATGCGTGAAGAACCACTGCCATGTTATACTGGTTCTGCTGAATGCAGAAGTCAAGATTCCAGTCTGAAAACCCAGGTAACTTTCTGAGTTATCTGAACAAATGTTGTTCCTGAGGATATACCTACAACTCAAAACCAGGTCTCTAAATGTACTTTCCACATAACAGCATTTATTTCTTTGCTAGTATTACCTAGTGAGGTGTGAAGACTGAATGACGGCCAAGAAGATGGCATCATACATCATGCAAACCCTTTCAATCCGCCCAGAAAGTCTTTTTGGCTTACAGCAGTACTCTGTGTTTCTGCATAGGACCAGAGTTAAAAGCAGATGTGATGCTGCAGATTTCTCTAGGGTGGACCACGTTTTGGAAGTGAGCTTGGACAGGGCACCTGGATGCTGTAGGCGTGCTTGCAAGTTTTGCCAGATCAAGTGAAAGTGCTCAAAGCCTGGGAAGAGAAATACTTCCCACTTAGATTACACCTATCTGTGATATATGGCTTAGTCACACTGCCCATTAATCAACTGTCAAATTTAGGACATCTCTCAAAGTCAAAATCCATGTTCCTGTATTTTGGTACCACACCAAAAGTTATCTGAACTTCTTCAGGTTTCAAGACAACTCTTCTTTGTTTTTCACATCATTTGTCTTTGAAGCTTCAAAGTCATATCTTTCAGACTTATCCCCAGAGGTTTCAAAAGTAACCTGAGGCACCCTCATGCAGTGCTAGAGTAAAACTTATCTTCTTCAATATATTGGAGATTTTCTTTCACATTTCATTATAGTGGAAATTATGCAGTGAAAAAATGTTAAACTGAATTAGAGACTATTTTGTGGAGGATAAGAGTTAAACAGTGTTATGTTGTGTTTCTTCCCACTAACTGCCCTACTTCTTATTAGTTTCAGCCTAAAGTTTTTGGGTCACTAAAGTTTAAAAAGGGATTTATTTGGCTTGAACTGGGTATAGGAGATGGAAGTCTACCTCTCGGGAGTAGGAACAGCTTCTGTTTTCCTACTCTGTACGCTCACCTTCTCAAACAAACATATACATATATGCCCCCATCGCTGTTGTGTGCTGCTGCTAACACTTGCTCGTTTGGCTAAAACAACACAAAAGCAGTGCCCCAGAAATCCATGAACCAGGACTGCATTGTCTCAGATTTTAATACAAGAACTTGTGAGGTTCTCACTGTCTGTTGTTGTTTACTTGTTTTTAACTTATTTTAATTACTGTTTGAATTTTCAAACTTTGAAATACACTAACAATAATTGAGAGCAGAGAGGGCCATGCAGTCACATGAATCCAGGAGATCCACCAAAATCTCTGGTGCTTCAAATCTGTGAAAAGCTGAGATAAACATCAGAGAACAATGACACTAACCTCTGACATTAATGGGCAAGAAATTAATTTGGTTGTGTCCAAGCTAAGCAAAAGATTTAGAGGTATATCTACATATATTTTGTTACATTTAAGTCCTCTAAAATAGATCTGGGGAGGGTGTTTTAAAAAGCTTTTTCCCTACCACCACCATTGACACAGTGAAGCCTTGCAGCATTTCCCTGTAGCTTACAGTACAATATAGCTTTCACTGTGCATGGGGAATTTCAGTATCAGGCATCTGTTAGGAGCCTGTTAAACAGAGTAACAAAGCTGATCCCCGGATATCTCATTTAGNAGTAAGTTCCTCCTGCTGTGGCACTGAAATGGCAATCTCACAACTCAGCTATCTCAGCAATGCTTTCAACTCTTAACCCAGAAGCCTGCATCTAGACATTGAATTTTCTGCTCAGCTGGCTCTGTAATAGTTCAGCCATGCTGCAGTGTGTTTCCCTCTGCTGTGCCAGGTTGTCTCTGAACATTGTGTTTATGTTCAGAGAGTAATCTCATTAATAACAAATTATATGATTCAGAAGACACCCTTTAGCATCACACCCTTCAAGGTGAGTTTTAGCAATTAAAAAATACCCTGGTTGAAGGCGCATTAATTCTTGAAAAGTAGAAAAAAGCACTACTCTAGCATACCTCATCCCATATGTGCTAAATTATTAAAGTTTGATCATTAAATAGGAAAGTATACTGAACTGCCTTGGAAATAATCCAGTTTGCGTAAGCTGCTGCACTTACCCTTTAGCCACTACAACCAACTGCAGAGCACTATGCCCTGGTATATCAATTATGCAGTTCTTATATGTTGCACACACCCCTGATATGAGGAACAAGTCTTAAGACTAGGACAAAAATCTTTCTCAGAATTGTCTCGGATCTAGACACAAAATTATATGCATAATCAACTTCAAAATTTCAAACTGTTCTGCAGCTACTAATTACTTGCATTTCTGCATAGCTACCAGCGACCCATGAAGATTTTTCTCTCCTGTTAACTTTGCTGTGTAAGATCCGTCTATATGCTATTAAACAAATCAAGAAAGTGTATTGGGAAAACTGATTTAGGATATGAGTAGACAGATGCCAGAGCCTGAATTGCAGCAGATTTACTGCTTGGAGATGATCACTGTCAGGCAGCATTTATATTTTTCTAGCATGTTGCAATGGTAAAATAATGAGTTACTTTATTTCAGGAAAGATAAGTAACCCAATTCCTCAGCAATAAGCTATGAGACTAGATTAACTCATTTTCTTGCAGTTATACGTACATACTTTAATGTTACAGCTCTCTGAGAGATGTAAGAATATAAATCTTTCTGTGGGGGGAAAAAAAAATGCATAAAATATATGGAAAAAGAAAGCTAAGTTATGCCATCAGCGATAGACAATAAATTAAAACAAATTTGGCAAGTAAAAACAAACACAAACACACGCACAAAAAGATATATAAAAACAATAAAACCACTAGAATTAATAAAAACAAAAGCAAAATTTCTACCAAAGAACAAATAGCTAGGTAAGAAGGCAATGATTTATCTCCAGTAGAAATTAGTGTATGATAGAAAAGTTTCATTCTCCAGAAGACTGACTTTAACATAAAAATAATTTTCTGGCTTTTCCTATCCCAGGAACAGAAGATTGACACTGGTGTTTTGAAATGCTCTGATGAGACTTCCTGTGGATGTGGGTGGAGAGGGAGTAGGGTAAACACTGAAAGGATGGAGTGCTGTCTCATAGAGCACAGCTGGAATTGCAAACTAAGGAAGGCTGACAAGCATAAGCATTGGATCAGATAAATTGCATCCCAGAGATCTGCAGGAAGCCACAAGGGACAGCACGAAGCCTTAGGAGGAGTCCTTCTGACATAATGTTTTACATGGAGGGGGAGGAACTAAATAATGGATCCAAGGACGTAATTCATTTGGGCTATGTTAAGCGCTCTCAGCAGAGGGCAGGAAGAGCAGCTATGCATTGAGAGGGAGGAAGAAGTGCCATGGTAAAGAGGTTTGCCTTGAACTTACTTTTGTTTCTTAGGCCTTAAGCTGAAAGAGGCACTTAAAGTGGGTATTGTGAGTTTTCTGAGCAAAAACCTGCTTGCTCTGAAGGCTGCCTATGTATAAACACAACAGTTGCAGTTACCAAAATAACCATCTCTGCTAAAGGTGTGCATTTCAGTTCTCTGATGTGGTAGGACAAGGGGGAATGGGCTAAAACTGAAAGAGGGGAGGTTTAGGTTGGACATCAGGAAGAAATTCTTCCCTGAGAGAGTGGTGAGGCGCTGGCACAGGCTGCCCAGAGAAGCTGTGGCTGCCCCATCCCTGGCTGTGTTCAAGGCCAGGCTGGATGGGTTCCTGGGCAGTTTGATCTAGTGAGCTAGTGGCTGGCAGCCCTGTCCACGGCAGGGGTGTTGGAACTAGATGATCTCTGAGGTCCCTTCCAACCCAAGCCATTCTATGATCACTGATACATGGAGAGGCACCAAGAAGCATGGCACAGCCTGTCATAGCCACAGTGACAAGCAGACACAATGTCAAATTTCAGATATTGCCTTATTTGGAAAGTTCATAACCTACAAGAAGTTTCAGAGAAGATTCTGGAAGATCACCCACATGACTCTGAGATGTATTGGGTACACAGTTTCGACAATGAGGGATCACTTTTGGCAAGCTGTGAAAACAATCGGGATTAAGAAGGTCTGTGAGGACATCATCAGGGTCTATAAGAACGTTGAAAGGCAGCCAAGTACTCCATGAGGCAAGAGTCAGATGCTTGGTGAATAATGCGCCATTGATAGCAAAGAGATGCACAGAGTTTGATACAGAAACTGTCTTTTGCAGTCTGCATGAGAAAAGCATGCTTAACACTTGGCATAAGTTGAGCCCTCAGAGAATCTACTGCTCCACTCCCTGTGTGCCCTCTGGCTGCCCCTGGTGTGACGCACAGCAAGTCTGACAGAGAAACAAAGACAAATTCTGATGACTTTAAGGATAAATAACCTGCACCTCATGTGGACGCAGCAAGAGTTCCCAAACATTGCAGCCCAGCTCAGACGGAGCTAATTTAAGAATTCATTGCTCTGTCTGGAATCACTTGGTAAGCAAAATAAAGAAGATCAGCTTAAAACACAGCAATGTCATTTGTTTGGATGTTTTGTTGGTTTTGTTTTCATTTTCCATTTTTTCCCTATTTCCAACCTACGTGCATCTAGCTTTATCTGAGTGATGTCCAAATCACTTCTAATGAATCTTGCTAAGTGCAGGTCACAAGCAAGGTTTTAGCACTGTCTGTAATCAGAATTCAAGCTGATTAAATGCATACTGAGGGGCAGCCAGCATGAAAATGTTCCTAATATTCTCAAGTTAAATTGAATTAAGAGTGCATAGACCTTGCTTTATCAGAACAGCTACTAATTTCTTCTCAGAAAAAAAATCATATAAATTATTTTTGTGATGCTAACATTCTTTCTGGGTGAGCTATAAGTAGGTAAGTGAAAATAGTTGGACTGAAACACAAGAAAATATCTACAGGATCTTGGAGAACTATGGTGTTTATGCCCCTGGTCTCCCACCTTCTAACTCAGACACGTGCCCTGTTAATCATGCTTAGTGCATTGGTTGCAAAATTTCACAAGACATAGCCAGTGTTGCAATAGCAAATTTTAGGCTTAAATACCTCAAATTTTCACAAACGTCACAACAAGCAAACAGAACTTTTAAGTGCTCACCTTAACAGACACTCTGCCTGCTACTGTTAAAATCCAGCTGGTTTGTTCTAATTATCTTTAGAAGACAGAAAAAGCATTCAGCAGGCATCCATTCTGCTCAGACCAGCAGCAGTGAAAACCCCGCTCCCTTCAAACACCATGTTTCATCTTGTTTACAAAGTCTGCCAAGTTCCCAAAGAATTAAGGTCTTAACTCAGCTCCACTTTGATTGCAAGAAGATAGGGATGAACTTTAGCAGCCAAGAGCCCATATCACTTTGCATCAAATGTTTTGGTGTGGGCACAGAATATCAAACAGCTCCTTCACTTGTCCATGCACTCATTCACTCTACCTGTTATGCAAGGAAGGGGAATATTTTAGCAGTCAGTCTCTGTTGTCACTTACACCAATGTAATGCTGCATCAGGGAATCAGGACACATGAATATGGGCTGGAGCATTTCAATATTCTCCTCACAGAGGTTTCCACTCACCCTCCTCTACAGCAGTGTGCTAAATGCTGTGCGTGTTAAATAAACCTGAGTAATAAACAGAGTCAGTAAAAAATATTTTCTGCTTTAAACTATTTAGGTGAAAATGGTATGTCACTAGGATTTTGACTTTTTGAGCTAAAATTTTCAAGTAACCATCACCTGCCTGGAGCCATGGGAGTGTGAGTTACAGTAATTGATTGGTCTCCGTATAATAAAGGTCCTTTGAGAATATATCTTGCCAGACAATTTGACAGATAACTTGGGACTTCTTATCAGTGAAATCTTCCTTCACACAGAGCAGCCTGACAGAAACAGAAAAATAGTTTGGTCAGTTCATCCAACTTGTTCTGTCCTTTTGGACTGTATTTATTAAAAGAGAACAGCATTTCTGCCAAAGGTAATATTAGCATAAGTTAACAGTGCATTCCTGCAATTAAATATCCCTGAGAAACAACGTGAAAAAACATCCTTCTTCAATGGTTTTCATCCAAAAGCATAACCATCTGAAAGAAAATCTGACTGGGAAAAAGGTGACAAACCACTTGGTTTCCATTCTCCAAACACTGAGAAAAGCATTAAAATAATTACAAAATTGGTACAGCTCAAAGGAATAGAAATGAACAAATTTTAAATACTTACCAAGTAAGAATCCAAATATGATTAACATAGGAGACCTGCAAGGAGGGTTTTATACCTGCTGAGGACAAGGGCATGGTCGTGTGGATCTGCAGGAGCAGGCCCAGGCTCACACATGGACAGCCAGCTTACATGATTTTGGTGTTTGGAGAGCATATTTTTCTTTGGGAGAAAGCAATTCAGACCCATCTCCCAGCCAAAAATCTTGTTTTCACTTGCATCAAAATCAAATTATAAAAGAGAGCCCCAGCCAAAACCACAGAACTCTCCTGGTTTTACATTACACTTGAATGAACCCACCAGTCAACTTTACGTAGTTTTCACCAAAAACAAATTATCCACAGTCTTGGCAATAGGGAGGAGAACATATCCCCAGTTCAGGGCTAAAAGTGAATGAAGGCTACACTGTTTGTGGGTTTCCTCACAAAGCTTTTCCACAGCTGTATCTGTTTTATAAATATCCACTACAAAAGTGGCCCCTCAGTATTTTTCCACAAATTCGTACTAATTTCTTTCATAAAAATCATGTGCTTGTTTAAAAGTTTTTTGCCAATTTCTTGTTCATGCAGTTGTACAGTAAAAAAGAAAAAAAAAAACCACAAACAGGACTCTTTCCACATGGGCTATGTGTTTACTCATTATATTTATGTGTCAGTAACTACCAATCATAAAGTATTATCTCCACTTTGCGAGTGGTAACTGAAGCATGGGAAGTTAAAGAATACTGAGCTCTGAGCAGTTTTCTGGGGTGACGTTTTGGATGAACTATCCATACAAAAGCCCACAAAGCTTTCCAGACTAGACAATCTTTTCAAATATACAGAGCAGATTTTTCAATATTTGTAAATAACAATTTTAAGCCAGTCTTGGCATCATTATTTGGCAAATACTTAGCCACTCTTTCTACCACCAAATTAATCCTATATGCAAGTGTGTTTATCCCTTAAGTCTTAAAAAATATCTTCTGATCGGTGTTACAAACAATAACAATGATCTTTTAAAGTAGTTATTATGCCTCTTTAAACTAGAATTGTAACTAGAGAAAATAAAGGAACTGAGGGATAGAACTTTATAGCCAAAATAGTTGCAATAGCAAAATAACAAAATATTCAGCAAGCTGACCTAGAAACCAAGCAACTACACTGCATTCAAGGTGAACAACACAATCATGCACTGCTGCATAGAATCGAGGTTTGAGGTGGGGACTTTAGTGATGCTTGACACTTGTGCTCATCTTTTTCTCTCTTTGAGTGACACGCAATGTGGAAACTTAACTTTTGCTCAGAGGGGACTAGCAGAAACCCAGACAGAAGCCTCCAGATCTCACAAAGATTGCCAGCATTGGGATCTTCCTGCTCACTTCAGGTGCAACATCAGGCTTTGAGATCCCTTGATCGCAGGCCATCTGAAATTTGCATCAGAAATGGCATTTGCTAAGACAATACACAGATCTGAGTGACAGAAGGCCTTTTTAGATCTGGTACAACCCTGCCCAGTGTCCTGCACTTTTTTTTCTTTACAATAATAGCTGTAAATTAGCCTCCATATGTAAAGAAAAAAGGGTCTGCCCAAACAAAGAGGCTGGGGGTGGATCTCCCAAGTAAGCCCAAAGTCATGAACAGCAAGGCAGGGAACAAATTACTATCTGGGAAAAAAATAAAATAAAATAAAATAAAATAAAATAAAATAAAATANATAACTACTGCTATTTAATAATCCAGGTTGCCACATTGCTGATTTAACAGATGTAGAGTGTGGAGCAGTCATAGGCCTCTTTGTACAGAGTTGATGAAATGCTCAAAGAATTAGTAATGACTGAGAGAACTGCTGTAATTTTCCAGGGTAGCACTAGCTGTGGAAATGATGTTGGAGTGTACGTGCTCCCCATAAAAACGTTTGATGGTAAAGTGAAGATATTGTTCAAGCATATATTTGCCAAATTTTTTTTCTGACCCCTAAGCTCCTACATAAAATTTTGATAACCTCAAGGGTCAGTGCAACTGGTCTGTGGGAACACTGGCAAGAGGGATTTCCCTTTCTTCTCTGGGTTTAGCTCTATCCTTACTGTGTCCTGCAGGAGAAAAACCCACCAGGTAGTCTGCACAGAAGAACACCAAGGAAAAGCTTTCTCCTGGCAAGAAAAGATCCTTAACAGTGAAGCATTGTGAGATGAAGGATCACCAGGCCCACAAGGTGTGTGCAGAGAAGTTTGTACAGGAGTTGTTATCCCAGAGGACAGGTACATGTGTTGGAGCACCAGGCAAAGGCGAAGAGCAAGTCCTCCATGCAGTGCCCAGAAAGGGCAAGGACCAAAGACTAAGAGGAGGATCACAGCGTGAGGCAAGGGTCTAGGTAAAGACAAAAACTAGAGATCTTGTGAGTAGGTGGGAGAAGCTGAGGGTTACCGTGAGTCCAAGTCCTCTAGCCTAAAGGAAAGAAAAGGATGACTCTGACATCAGATGGCAGAGCACAGCCTGAAAATAATTTGATTTACTTGATTATGAAATAAATTAGAGCCGTGTTTTAGTTTAGATTCCATGCAAATAGCCAACGCCTCGCCAAAGCAACCAAGAGGCACCCTTGTCCCATGGCAGTGCTCGAATTCCACAGGCAATATGGGAATCACACCATCATAGGGGTTGGAAGGGACCTCTGGGGATCACCTAGTCCAACCTCTCTGCTAAAGCAGGTTCCTGAGAGCAGGTAAAGCAGGGAAGAGCGAAGGGAGGCACCTTCCAGCACACCTCATCATTCCTCCTCAGTTTTTACACCAATCCATGGCGTGTTATTGCATGTGTTAAAGGATCAGCTTGTTACCCCAGGATGAGAAATGGCTGTACGCTAAGCAAGCCAAGAACTCTGGGTATTAGGAAAGAGCCCAGTGAGAGACCACCAGTTCCAGCCAGACCCTGCCTGCTTGAAAAAGGACACCCACCTGTAATTAGCACTGCCCACATGCATGTAGTTAAGTGCACACAGAGGGTAGAGCACAGAGCAGTAGTTTGAAATGGGCTATGACTAATTATTTTCATTTGCCAGCACATTTGGAGCCATAATTCTTTAACAGTAAGTTCTGGAATGGTAATGAGACCCAAGGGTATTTACCACACCACTTATCTGTTATTAGAGCACACTACAAATGTGTCTGTGGGAAGAAGAACATTAACTGAAGGTCTGGGAAAAAAAGGTCACTCAAAATGCCAAGAAAAATTAAATTAATTGCATAAAGGCATAAAACAGTGCTGAATCAATCAAACACCAGAACACTAATAGAGACGGGATAGGCAGGTCAGCTGCAGCAGGCACCCCGCCTTCAAGCAAAGCCTGGACCTAGGAAGCAGAATTAAGCTCCTGCTCCCTGAGGTCCTCAGTCCCTCACGCCACATAGTGGCATGGCTGCACATGCTGGACTGCCCGCAGCTGATGTGGTTTAAGAGATTATAGCCCCAGGTTGTCCCCAGCCACTTGTCCCCATCTCGTGCTCCCGCTGCTGATGACAGTTACTGCCCCTCTGGGCTCACCAGCAAAACTGTGCATCTGTCCAGGTTTAACTATAACTTTTTAGAAGTCTTCGCTTGTTCTGAACTTTAGAGAGAACATTTTGGTAAACCGAGGTAAACATGAGCAGGTCCTAGGAGGGGATCACCACCTCAGCTGCCACCAGATCAGAGCATGGTACTGCACACAAAATCAGGAGCAACTCCTCAGGGAGTGACTTTGCAACATCACCCAGGGATGGCAATATGAGCATCCTGTTTTCAAACTTTGGGCCCAATTCCAGCTGTGGAGAGGGAACATTATTGTGTTTGACAGCCCACAATGTCAGTGTGCTTATGCTTCCATTTCTCCCACTAAAAAGGAAGGCCCAGAGGTTTTGTTTTTGTGAGTGCACACGCTAGCAATGAGCTATCTGCCTGGGATATCCAGGTGAAGAGGCAGACCGAATATGTGATGCTGAATACTGTGGATTCATGGACTGTATGTGTAAGATTGTGAGGTGCAGAAGGGGCCTGCTTTCCAGCCACAAATGTCCTTCCCTGACTGAAATTACCTAGAAATGGTCTCAGCTGGGAAAAACCATACCAAGGTGGGAACAGAGTGTCAGTGCTGTTAAAGCTGCTGCTGTTACACAGGACACTGCAGTTCTTGAGCTACAGCTGAGCAGCATTAAGGCACTTGCTTGTACTTCACTCTAGCATGTGAAAAATAAATCCAGAAGCAGAACCAGCTAAGGGCAGAGTGCATACAATGTCTGAAATGACTGAGAAGTACCACATCAGTCTCATGGGAGAGGGAACTGTTGCTGTGCTACTCTGCTGGAAGGAAAGGTCTCACACAGAAATCAGGACGAACGTGCTGGCAGAACCCAAGGAGAATCCAAACCTCCTTTTCCTGCTGCAATGCACCACCTTATAGGAACTGCTGTTCCTCAGCACACAGCACGGAGATTTCTGCAAGCACTTTCAGATCATACAGTCTGCAAAGGATCCTGTAAAGTCTGTTTTGCATGGTAAAAATGACAAGCAGTCTGTTATAACCATCTTGCACTACATGTTATTTGATTTTAAGAATGATACCTTCAGTGACTGAAGCAGTACTACTCTTTATTTAAACATACACACATGCTGGCCCTCCTGGTAATTGGTGATTTGGTCCAAAACTCAAAATGATCAAATGAAACTATAGCCCAAATCATGAGCAACTTTGGATTTGTCTGATGAAGTAGAAATTTGCTGCAGTAAAGATTCAAGATCAGTCTGTGTTTTTTTAGTGCTTGGTGATACCTAGATGTAACACTACTTGGGCAACTCCCATTCCTTGTCTCTCCTCATCCTCACTGGACGTCCACACATTGCTGTTCCCATTTTCTTTTAGTGCCACATACACGAAGGCAAGTCGCAAATGCATGCAGTGGCCAACTGAGCTGGATGTGGGATGTTACAGGGACAGTAACAATACCATGTGATATCCTAGCCAATCATTACCAATCCTAAGCGAGATTTATGGCATTTCTGTAACATTTATTCTCTTTAGAAAATGGTTTGTGATCTGTGCACGGGAAGTACTGCCTGTATTTTAAAACTAGGAGGAAACAAGGAACTGAGAGATTTGAGATTATGAGGGCTACCCAGATTCCCCCTTTAGAAATTATGTGAAAAATTAAAAAACACAAATCCTCAAAACAAAGCTGTAATTTTGTCTATCTGTACCAAAAGCAATTTGAAATAATTAAAAATTCAGCAGTCGCCCTCTACTTCTTGGTGGAGCTTCCCCCACTTGCAACAACCACTGTTTCAGTATTTGGCACAGGGGTGAAACTTCTTGGGGAGCAGAGAGGGAATAAGAAGAAAGAGGGTAGGAAGAAGGGGGGAAGGCGGGTAGTTCCATAGGTTTGGGAAAGCATCCCATTCCTCAAGGAGCGCCTGTGGGATAGGAAGGTTTTGCCCTGCATCTTCCCTTCTCTTCAGCTCATCAGGTGCACCAAGTAACAAGGAGTCGCAGGAGAAAGAGCAACCACTTCTAACATTACTGGAAGTTAACTCAGCTATTTTTTCTGAAAATAAATGTGGACCAAGGTGGTAGCCACTTCACAGCTCTCTCAGAATAAACTGGGGAAAAGAAGAACTGATTAACGGACATCCATGATAAATCTTTTGCCCCAATGTGTAAGGATGTGAATGACAAAGGCAAGGCCGGAGCAGAGTTCTAGACCCCTCATTTCTGCCAGAAGCACTCTAGGGAGTTGCTTCTCCTCCTGTAAGGAAGGGATCAGATATTGCATTTAAGTGATCAGAAAGGTGGACAGAATATCCCACAGGCAGAAGGGAATCCAAATTTGTCATATAAATGATTTACTGTGAATTTTTGGCTCAGCTCTACAACTCAGTTTGAAATTCATCCCAACAGGCACCTTCCATATGTCTGAAATCGTGTGATGCTGATTCTTGTCGATACAACACAGTAATCACTAACTGGCAGGTTGACCAAATACTTTCCATAGTCACAAAGAACAGATGTTGCACCATTCCCCACAGCTATTAAAGATAGAAATAATCAGCCTTTGTGCTAATATACTGAGCTCTATCTCCCCATGATCTCAGCACACTTTCATATTCCCACTGTCTCCTATGAAATGGGAACAATGATCCCTTAAAGCAGTAAAACAGGCTCTATTGGCTAAAAGGACTTTCAGAGAGAGCAAGCAAGCATAGCAAACTTTTCCTAGGCCAGTTCAATTACTAAGGTCTGTTAATCATTGCAGCATTCAGTTCTCCTCCTGAGAGCTCGTTTTTAAAATAAAATAAATAAAATGTAAGCTGTTTTACAGGGTTGAGCTTGACCAGAAATTTATTTTTTGAAATATTTTGGTTGGACTATTTTCATCTTGTGAAAACCACACTGTAAATCATCACCTACCTAATCTATTTTTCTACAACCATTGAATTGCTTTAAAGAGTTTGCTTTGTTTTAAACTTTGTTAAATAATCTGACACTATTATGAATTATACCACTAAAACAGAATATTCCTTTTCTTAAACTAAGATTTTTTTGGAAGGTTTGAAACATATTTAAAAGACAATGGAATTGGCCAACAAAAAAAAATTATTCCTGGTTTAAAAAATAAAACTAGATTTAGCAGTTTTATTCTCTAAAATTCTCTAAAATTCTAAAATTCTAAAAATTTAGAGAATAACCCTCTTTTTTTTTTTTTCCCCATTGCCCACATAAACCTACCACCTTCTGAGTAATTCCATTGAGGTAGTCTGGTCTGCTTCTGTAGGTCCCTTAGGGTGAGCAAGGATGACTTTCTCCTAACGCATATGTACAAGTGTCTAGCTGCAATCCACAATTTTTTTTGGGTTGCATGGATCTGCAAGACATTAGAATGAGCCCCATACAGCCTGCTGCTTCAAGAGACTGAAGACAAATACATTTTCCATGTCTAATAACAGTACTACTAACTTGACACAGCAGTTCAATTACCAAACATATTGTTTAGCTACCCGTCAAACCTGAAAATATTGTCTGTGTAAAATCACACCAGCACAAGAAAATTCAGTCCAAGTAACAAAAGCATATTAAAGAGCGAAAGCCAATTTCTTCTCTTACACACTCCAGCAGAACCAAGTATTTTTATGCTAGCTTACAGCAATAAATGCACCTCTGGTCATAACCAGCCTTTTCCCAAAAATGCGGCTGCACGTGTCTGCCACTTTTCTCCCTGAGCAACAGAACAGTGCTTTGAGTCAGTCCTGCAGGGCGCTGATCACTCTGCTCTGCTTAAAATAGTTACAGATGTTCGTGAAATGGGAGCTTTGAGCCACAGGCTCAGCCTTAATCAGAGAGGCTCATAGTTCTCTTTTATGAGCTTCATTAGGCTTCCACCCACCCATTTCTGCACCCTGTCAAGAACCCTCTGAGTGGAGTCTGGTGCATCAAGGACTCCTCCCCAGTTTTGTATCATCAGCAAACTTGCTGAGGGTGCAGTCTGTTCCATCATCCAGACCATTAATGAAGATAAATAGTATTGGCCTCAATATTGTCTGCTTGGTTACTTCACCAGTAGATGGACTTCACGCTGGTGGATCACAACTATTTTAGCCCAGTTTCCAAACCATCTCTCTTTTCATTTACCTACCCTGTACTTCATCAGTTTGCCCATGAGATTAGAGGATACTATGGGA